>SMSQ01016047.1:11753-32644 GCA_019453375.1 Ctenoplectra terminalis
TTCTTACGTTTTTCTGATGTTTCTGATGTTTTTCTGATGATTGTAATGTTTTTGATGTTTCTGTGTGACTATACCCTCGACTACACCACTACACCCTTTGTGGAGGGTGACTATACTTCGGTGGCATCTTATGTAAGGCGACTATAGTCGCCCGTAGTACCTCGATGGCATCTTATGAAGGACGGCTATAGTCGCCCGTAGTACCTCGGTGGCATCTTATGGAGGGCGATTATACCTCGGTGGCATCTTATGGAGAGCGGCTAGTCGCCCGTAGTATTACAGTAGCATCTTGTGCAGAGCGGCTAGTCGCCAATAGTATCACTGTGGTATCTTATGGAGGGCGACTATAGTCGCCCGTAGTATCACAGTGGAATCTTATGGAGGGTGACTATAGTCGTCCGTAGTACTTCAGTGGCATCTTATGGAAGGCAACTATAGTCGTCCGTAGTATCACAGTGGAATCTTATGGAGGGCGACTATAGTCGTCCGTAGTACTTCAGTGGCATCTTATGGAATGGCAACTATAGTCGCCCGTAGTATCACAGTGGAATCTTATGGAGGGCGACTATAGTCGCCCGTAGTATCACAGTGGAATCTTGTGGAGGGCGACTATACCTCGGTGGCATCTTATGGAGAGCGATTATACCTCGGTGGCATCTTATGGTGGGCGATTATACATCGGTGGCATATTATGGAGGGTGACTATAGTCGCCCGTAGTACCTCGGTGGCATCTTATTGAGGGCGACTATAGTCGCCCGTAGTATTACAGTAGCATCTTGTGCAGAGCGGCTAGTCGCCAATAGTCTCACTGTGGTATCTTATGGAGGGTGACTATAGTCGTCCGTAATACTTCAGTGGCATCTTATGGAGAGCGACTATAGCTCGGTGGCATATTATGAAAGGTGACTATAGTCGCCCATAGTACTTCAGTGGTATCTTATAGAGCGCGACTATAGTCGCCCGTAGTATCATAGTGGCATCTTATGGAGAGCAGCTAATCACCCGTAGTACCTCAATGGCATCTTATTGGATGTCGACTTTGACCCCCCTTAGTCGCAAAAGGCTCAAACCTTTTATACTTTACCTCAAACAAGACTCTCTAAAACCGACCAAGCCGAACAGTTCGGTCTATCGTTCTACAATCGATTCGACTTTATTTATAAATGCTGTTTACTCTGCTGCGAGACCGATCTCCATAAGACGCCAATCGAACCCAACCAAGAAAAACGAAGCACCGGTACCGATGGTCGCGAGGCAAGAATCGACGGTTGAATCGTTAGAGCCGCGTCGGACAAACGAGAACCCAACCGGCCCAGGAAGAGCGAGCATTTTTATTTCTTCCGTTCGTTCACGGTAGAACGGACAACGAACAAATGGCCGGCTACGTGTACGCGCGCGCGACTTCCAGCCGAATTGGCGAGCGAATACTTCGCAGCGAATGCAGATTTCGCAAACCATTTGTCAATCGAGCCGGTGGCCCTGGCTGGCCTCCTGGACGGGGGACACTTTAATCGACAATCATTTACTATCCGGCTGCGCGCCACCGGTACACTCTCCGCGCTCTTTTTCTCACATTTTTCTCTCTCTGTACCCCTTTCTCGTGAAGGTCCGCACCGATTCCACCAACCCTCGCCGATTTCGATGCGTTTCTCCATCTATCCGGCCGGCTGCTCTCTTTTTTTCCCTCTCAACCAGCAGCCAGAGTGTCACGATTAAAACGCCATCTGTTGATAGTCGCTCCCTTCGTCCTCTATCGCTTCCTCCACCTGCCCTCTTCCTTTCTGATACCCTGTTTTTCTGATACCAGGCTCTGTCGCTCTCTGTCTGGCTCCATCCGTTTCACCTTCCGTACATACACGCTGTTCTGATTGGAAATTGATATTCGAATCGATTGGCCAACGCTGGCCAGCGATCGGTGCGTCGCTGTTTTTCTGGACACCGTGTGCGCGAGATAAGTGGACAGTGGGATCTGTTGGGCTAGATCGGAGAACTCTTTTTTTTGTTTTGTAGGTAGACCTTTGCTAATATCCAGTTTTTCAAATTCATCGAGTGTGTTTTCGAAGTTGATACTTGTAAGGGCAAGAGAGAGAGAGAAAAAGGGAGAGTCAAACGGAAGTAAAACGGAAGGGACGGAAGACACTAACACTTTTCGGAAGGTTTTGGTCAGAATAATCGAACTCTGGCGCGTACGATTATTTGGTTCATTAATAACAATTACTTGATTTCAAATATTACTCTTAATCGATACACAGCTCTCCTCGCTACTCTCTTCCCTTACGGCACTCTTACAACAAAATCCTCGCGCCCCGAACATTCACTCGCTTAAATGCACATCCCTCAATCGCTCTATCTTATTTTCCACATACATTCCTTTTTCACTCGCACCCAAAATCTTCGCATCCATTCCTTCCAATCGCGCAATCACGTACACTTCATTCTCACGGCCCAGTTTCTCAGTCCCAAACATACCCCTAGACATAACCCAGATATTCTTCGCTAACACTCTTTCGACCAGCCAAGATCCGTACACGGTCACACTTTTCCAAACATACCCGGATCGGTCTCAGTCGCAACCATAAATCCATTCGCACTACCACTCAATAGGCCCATCCACTGGCGCCGTCCCGTCGCAGGTACTGGCGACTCTTACATACTGTTCGATACGAAAATAAGTCCCGTGAATAACAGCACGAGCTTCGAGCTCCGACGACTGTTTAACAACAGGTAAATGACGGTGAAAAACGGACCCTCGGCTCTCGGCAACACCAGTCGAGATTTGAAAAAACTACTGTTGGATTATTGCCAATATTAGTGTTCGTTCGTGTCGCGGTCTGAATCTCGCGGAGCTTCTCCTGGTCGAGGTTGTAACTCCCGACGTAACCTTTTCGGGGGTGCGAGATCTTGGCGCGACGTTATCCGCGAATTTAATTTTGGATAACTGATTTAAGATGGTCCCGACTGTTGGACCTTTGGGTAATTTTCGATATGAATGTCTGTGTCCCGATCGATGGACTCGTGATTCTATAATTCTAGTGTAATGTCCCGACTGCTGGACTCGTGGTTTTATTAGGTGCTTGCATGTATTCTGATCATTCTTTTACTTTGCGTCTATTACTGGCTATTGCTGGTCTTTTTTGTAACAATACATCGTTCAATTTGTTTAATTGATGTCGGTAGATAACATCTGCAGTAACGGTTTCATTCGGTTTTAGTAACTCGTAGTAAACTATACCTTGCTGATCCCACCATATGCATAGCAAGACTTTATGACCATGAATATTTCGCTTCGGTGTCGATGTGGATGACTCTCCTGGAGTAACCCATGATTTTTTGCGCTTGGGATTGTCGTAGTAGATCCACTTTTCATCGCCAGTCACAATACGCCACAGAAAACTCTTCTTTTTTTGCCTGGCAAGCAATGAAACCGCGATGTTGAAACGGTTCGAAATGGCATTTTCAGTCAATTCATGTGGTAACCATTTCCTCTCCTTCTGGATCTTTCCCATTGCATGTAAACGTCTGGAAACAGTTGATTCATTAACTGCTAATCCGTCTGCAAGTTCTTTGAGAGTTTGAGCTGGGTTTTCGTCCAATAATTCTTACAATTCATTGTCTTCGAACTTTCTTGGTCCTCCAGGCAGTTCTTTGTCATTCACATCAAAATCACCACTTTTAAATCGTTGAAACCAAAACCGACAATTAGGATATGACGGAGCAGCATCACCATAAGTTTTTAACAGTGTTTAATGGGCTTCGGCAGCAGATTTCTTCAAATCAAACAACAAAAGTAATGCATGTCGAAAATGCAATTTTGAGCGTTCCATGGCTAGCGTCTGTATACACCGAATAACTCAATAGTACTAAATGGAAAACAATTATTTTATGTAAAGGAAGGTGAAAACCATCGAATTTAACCGTTAGATTAGGTTGTTTGCATTAATACTTCGCATTTTCACCAATACATGCCGCTGATCAAAATACATGCAAGCACCTAATAGTATGTTATAGTGATGTCTCGACTGGTAGACGTGTGTTTTTAGAATGACTTCTCTTCTTCCTGCACGACGGTGGAAGGACGAGAGGGCACACTGATTGGTCATCGTTCGAAATCGGCGATTTACCAATCAGCGACCACCCCTTCCAGTGCGCCCGTAGCGCGTTTTTTCTGTGGAGAGGGTGTCGCGATACCTGGAAGACGCGAGGACTTCGGAGGTTCGGCAAGGCCGCGGAGTTTCCGTCAGGTACGAATGTCCGAGCACGTGTACCGGTCGATGTACCGTTCTTAATTACCCTTGGGAAACTCCGAGTTCGCGACAGATGGTCGGCTATCGAGGACAACCAAAAAATAAACTCTACGGTCATTGTAAAAAAAGGCCGGTTGGACGGCTGCAATACTCGAAAATGTCTTCGCTCAAAAATAGCCTCTTAATTGCGAGTCTGTCATAAATCGACCGACGAAAATCCTCACGTTTCTGTTCCTTCGGACGGAACATTATATGAACATCATTTAAACCTTTAACCGCGGAGGACTCTAGGTTTAACACTACTTGAAAATCACATTTTCTATTACGTCGTTTTGTGTAAGAGGGCAATTTAGTCTACAGTTCATTTTTCTCATACTTTTTCAATTTCTACAATTCATTCTTTTGCACTTTTAACCTAAAGTCTAAAATAGCTAAAAATTTAGGCGAACAATTAGTTAAGTAAAATTATTAGCCTAAGACAAAAATGAGTGTCGCTGTTCTTAGGAGTGTCTTTGAATAGACAAAATAATAGGACTGCCAGATGTGTCGTGTAGAGATCAGAAAGTCTGGGCGCTTGAAAATCTAAACGTCTCCAGGCATAAGTGGACGACGGTTTTTCCCTTTTTGAGAGCCCAGGTCAGTCAGTTGAAACAGAGAGTTAAATGAGTAGAGACGTTACTGGCTAAGCCGTGAAATACAGTCAAATAATTATCGAAGACTATTTTTTTGTTTAAACCATAACCCATATTCGAATAACTAGAGTAAAGACTCGATAAGTGTTGAGAATTTGGGACCGGCGAGGAAGATTCAGCGGACCTGTTTGTAATATATGAAATTATAATTTATATTTGAAAAAATTTGCAACGCAGGGGAACCAAATTATAGAGGAAATAACGGAAGGTACTGAGAAATGCGTGCTTAAAAATTGATAAAATTTCTGTGAAAAATTACTAACCGGTTAGTTGATCGTGTTGGTAGTTTTAGTGTTAATTTCAACTGCTTTTGTAATCGAGACAGTGTTGATTTTATGTTATTATGAAATAGCTATTACTAACATATATAAATACTAAAAAAGAAAAAAAATGCAATTAACAGTAAAACTACCGACGACTAAAGTACCAAAGAAACTATAATAATTCATATTTGAAAAAATACATAGCGCAAGAGAACCAAATCTTTAACCGTATGTTTTACACAAAATGATGGAAAATACTCAGAAATGCGTCCTTAAAAATATATAAAATTTCTATGAGAACTTACTAACCGGTTAGTTGACCGTTTTGGTAGTTTTAGTGTTAATTTCAACTGCGATTTCAATTTATAAGCTTGAGAATTAGCAAATACAAGTTACTTATAATATATCAATGCTTTTGCACTTGGGACAGCGTTAATTTTATGTTATTATAAAATAGCTATTACTGACATATACATATAAATACTAAAAAAGAAAAAAAAAATTGTAAGGCAAGGGGTTAAATCCATTAGAATTGAAATTGTAAGTTGAATAATGCACGCAAAAATACTAAAGAAAACTACGGACGATTAAAAGTTTGAGCCAGGTGCAAAAATTGATATTTTATTTTTAAATTAGTTGTGATATCCGAAATTTGGTTAAACACATTTTATAAGGCTAGTCAAATTATCATATTTTTATCGTTATATACAATGAAACTTAAAACTTAAGATTATATAAAATTAAATTCAAAATAATTGAATTTCAGATTTGAATGCTATAGCATTCATGTCATTCTGCATCATCACGAAAATTAATGCTATAGAATTCACGTCGGCGAACGTGTTAGAAGAAATTTTGCAGTTAACTGGTTAACAAGCTAACAAACTAAAGAGCAACAAAGAAATATAGCTGTTATTTAACAGAAAAAAGAAGCAGGAACATCGATTACCAAAACGAAACTCAGAGTTCACGATCGTTTCCACGGGGTAATGGCAGATATTTGATGCGCGGCAGCGAATTAACTCGCGCGCCGTCGCGTCGCTCCATCGAAAGATAAATGTTTCGACGGGGAGAAGCTTGTTATTCGATAACAAATGTCAAGCGTAGAACGGTGCCACGCTATTGTACGTATTTATCGGTCCAGCCGGCTGCAGGTGTTCGTCATTTTTTTTTTTCCGCGACTTTTGTATCATTTTTGTAAATGATAAACACTTTTGTAACCATTTGTAATTTTCTGTTTCTCTTTTCAGAAGAACACTGAGTTCTCACAGTAGTCCTTTGAAACTGTTGGAATATGCAACAATTAAGTGTTGGATTTGGCACGAATGGGACATGCGCAGTCGGGTACGCGTTTGAGGCGACTATATGAATGTTTTTCTTTTTCGGCTGGCTTCTTCGCTCGGCGGCCGTCCTTAAAAGTACAGTCAACCCTCCTATAACGCGGTACTTTGAAAACGCGGAGCTGAAATTGCGATAGCCCTCCTATAACGCGGCACTCTGAGAACGGGGTTTCCATATAACGCGGAGCTGAAATTGCGACAGCCCTCCTAGCAGTACTGTTGCAGCGCGGTTTCCGTTCAGCAGCATCCAGAAACATCGGTTTCAGTCGTCTTCAGAGCTCTCTCACAGTGCGTTTGGTTGGTGACCAAGTCTTTCTAAAAAATTTTCTGCATCTCCATTCGTTTAGCTTCTTGCTGCTTAATTTGTGTTTTATAATTGGACAACGTTACACAATTGGATTACACAATACTGTAGGTAACATTCTTCATTTGTTCTAATATAATAATAATATAATAATATAATATAATATAATATAATAATATAATAATAATAATAAAGTAATTGTTAACCGTAGATTTGCATGATGTCAAACAGAAAAGAAACAAGGAAAGGTTTAAAAAGAAAGTTTATATCTCTTGAAGAATGAAATCCAAATTTTAAATCGTTTAGAAGATGGAGAAAAAATATCAATTCAATAAAAATAATTTATAATTTAATCTTGTCTTTTGTATCTCTTGGCCTCCATATAACGCGGTACGAATAGTGTGATTTGTACTAATTCTGAGTTTCTTATAGCGCGGTTTCCATACAACGCGCTACGAATTAGCCTGGTTTCTACGGTTAAATCCGAGTTTCTTATAGCGCGGTACCCACTCACCGCGTTATAGGAGGGTTGACTGTATTACTATCGCATTCACATGTACAATAAAACTTATGTAGGATACAATAAATTCTAATTAATTATCGGAAATTAAATTGTGTCTGTGTGTACAATCATTCCATCCCACTAAAAATTCCTGAAAACAACAGAAACTTAAAAAAGTTCGCCACTGCAAAGGGTTGAAAAGTAGAAACCGTAAATCCCAAAAAACGATACAATAAATGTGATAAATAAAAAAAATACTCGATGAATATTTGAATATTTATCTCGTGTAAAATAATGGAATACGATTCGAAGCGTCTGTAAATAGAAAACCAGGTTGTTTAAACAGAAGGAAGAATTAATTTCAACTCTTTCGATTCGTTTTAAGCGTCCCACTTCCTGCGAGAGCGTCGCATCGCGTCGGCTGGAACATCTTTTAAGTTGATTATTAACGAGAAAGCGATACTCTGTTTCGAGAGAAGTAAAACCGCAGACAGAAAACAGGCTAATGCGGTGACTCGACGAGAAAGTCGATACGATATGTCTTCCGTCAGTTTTCCACGCCGTCAGCTCGTTCCCAGGGAAATTTTATCGTAAAAACTGTGGCAGCTTTCGTGTCAAGCTAAATTAACGCGGTCAAGATCGAACGCACTGAAACTTTGCCGTCGAGTCCTTTTTTTTTTCTTTCCTTTTTCTCTTTTTTCGCTTCTCTTCGCGTGACAATCTCGTTTCTCGGCTCCGGTCGAACACAAAATTTAGTTCAGATCGAATCGCAGAACGTTCCACTTCGCGCAGATCTTTTATCGGAATTTGTTTAATTTAAAATAATTATTATGAGAAACCTACGATTAATTTGTTTCTCAAATTTTTTTAATAATCGTTTGGTAATTTTGAATTTACAAGAAAAGGATTTTTTTTCACAGAATAATTGAAATGTAATTGTGTAATTATAAATAATAATAATACTAATAAAAATATGATAATAATAATAAAAATATAATTACAACAATAAAAATATAATTATAATAATAAAAATGAAATATAATTACAATAATAAAAATATAATTATAATAATAAAAATAAAATATAATTACAATAATAAAAATGAAATATAATTATAATAATAAAAATGTGTAATTAGAGAGATTTTTGCTAAAACAGTAAATTTTACATTAAATTGTGGATTTTAAATGGAAAAATACTGAATTTAACAATTTTTTTGTAATTTATATGTTTGATGGTATAATAAATACTTCCATCAGTATTTTATTTGTATGCTGCTTTAAACAATTTTTTTTTTTGCAATTTTATGGATTATAATTGTAGAACAGTGCAATAAACGATAGTTCCAGTCGATAGTCATAATATTAATAATTAAAGTTTCTCTTTCTACGTGCTCGGTCGAAGAATGAGGAAAACTTAATACATAAACTTAATAAATATTCTTTACCACTTTCACTGTACTACGTAACATATTATCAAGACTTGCATCTCGCCTATAAATATTCTTAAACATCGGTCTCTATTCGAACAGAAAAATTTCCATTACAATTTTTATGTAATAATTATTTCACAATATTAAGTTCCATCTACGATTATTTTTACTTAACAACGTTATATTTTAACGAAAATGAAATTAATTACAGTCAGGAGAAACTGCTGCAAAGATTCAACTGCTACAAACAACCTTATTCTCCAAAATCAGACAACCTCCATAAAAGACGCAACAGAATTCCCCAAAAAACTCACATCCAAGATCTCGTACCGACAACTATCTAAGAACCTTCGAAATTGCAAGATCCCCCATACAAAACAAAAAAAACAAAATAACCCTACCCCAAACACCTCTCACCCCGAAGAACCTCTTCCCCAAATCGCTCCGAAACAAGTCGCATCGTACAAAATAAACCCCCTTCAACATTACCCACGGATCTTCTCAGCGAAAAGGAATCGGTTCATCGACCAGCGTCGGCCCACAGCTAATCGCGCCAAACAAGAAACAATCAAGCGCGCATAAAACGCGATTTTCTCCAGGACGTAGCAAGAAGGGGACGAAGAAACCTATCCTGCGGAAAGCGACAGAGAGTCACGGACGTCTCGAGACGTCACTTCAGCAGGATAATAAGATAACAATGTCGCTGCGCGGTCGAGTCAATACGTAAGACGTTCTCCGGTGCAGTTTTCCGCGCCGTCAATCAGCTTCCCGGAGAAACTCATCGCGAAGGAGCCGCACGGATAATAACGTCTTCCCAGGAGACCAACCAGTAATAACCGAGTGGCGGCTCGAGATTGGGGGTTGGCGGTTCAGGCTTGAATTAGAGGGGGTGGCAGGGTGACCGGGAGGAGGAGAGCTCCTCCATAGCGAGGAAGGGGTGCTTTACCCCTTGGCTCGCGACGTGGAAGTCCGTGGCTCCACGTGGAGGCCGCGCTCTGCGGATGCTCGTTGGCTCTCGGCGAGAAGCAAACAGCCGCGTACGGTAAAGACTCGCTAAATGCTCGAAAGAATCTATACGTTAAATGTTCGGAGGTTATCCCCACCACTAGGCGGGTTCCTCCCTGAAGCAAGCACGGGAGAAATGTGACACCGCGCGCCTTCCCTTTGAAGACCTGTAACGCATTCGTATCAGTGAAATAACACTGTTACAGTGATGAAACTTTTTCATTTTTCTTTTTTTTTTATGACAATTGCATTAACATATCGATGAGTTTTTACTGATTAACCCTTTCGCTACTACGGGCGACTATAGTCGCCCTGCGTAAGATGCCACTTGTGATACTACGGGCGACTATAGTCGCCCTCCATAAGATGCGACTTGTGATACTACGGGCGACTATAGTCGCCCTCCATAAGATGCGACTTGTGATACTACGGGCGACTAGCCGCTCTCCATAAGTATCTCACTCTAGATGTTAATTCCCACTAGATAATTTAGAATACAAAATTATTCTTAACCCTTTGACTACTGTTGACGCCTATTGGCGTCCGAAACATGTTGGCTTCCCGGTACTGTTGGCGCCTATTGGCGTCCGAAACATATTATGTTAATTTTTGGTTTCACGTCTTAGACACGTCATCCACTCCTAGGGGAAATAAGTGAATGACGTGTGTCTCAGACGTCAAATGTACCCAAGGGGTTAAAATGAGACCAAACATGAAATTATTATATTTTTAAGCGACTTTATATGATAGTTTGTAATATATTTTGTACTTTTTTGCTATCTGCATAATTTTGTAAGTATGTGTAAGAATAAGTAACTTCAACCCCTTTAGTGCCAGGCGAAAAAGAGGTGGCTATGCGAAAATAACCGGCCGAATTTCACGGTTTTACTAGGGTTTGGGAAAATGCTCGTAAAAACCAAACAAGAAACAATATTTACACGATTCAAAAAGCAGTATATTAAGAACGAAATAGAGAAGAAAACAGTGACATTAGTTTTTCTAAATTCATTGAAAATTATATAAATAACAAAGGTATAAAAGATCGTGAAGAAAGTAAACGTTGAGTTCTCTCTTACAAAACGTATTTGCGCATACAAAAAGTCATCTTTTCATCATAATTTTATACAGACCATTTATTACAAAGTACATACTTTGCACTTCCAATATATTTTGTAACAAGATGAATAATATTACATAAGAAAAATAAAAAATAACTCCAAGGTACATGGTAAGCTTAGGACGGATTATCTCTTCCGAAATACGTAATTGTTATAGGTAATATAACATTGCTGAAACAAAATTATGTTTACTATTTTTTTTAATTCTCTCATAATGAAATTAATTTAAACTACATTTATAACGTATTATAAATTTATTTTGAAATAGAGTTCCGGTACTTGAGTAGAGCTCCGGCACTTAAAAGGGTTAAAGTATACTTATTTCTAGCGAAGAAATCAAAGTGGAAAGTATATAAAATAATATGTAATGCAATTCAGACAAAAGTTTATCTACATTTTTAATAGAAAATCGCGGAAAATCTTGTTGGCATCCTCGGATGTAGCTCCAACGCTTCGTTTGTGACACAAGAATATCTACTGTCGACGCCCGCAAAGAATGGTACAAAAAGCTGTGTTCTATTGGCGCGCATCGATTTATAACCGAATAACGGACTTTAACCTTGTTTTTGAGTTCGGAATGACTAATGACGGAATCTTAGTTATCTCGCCACTGCATCTTCTCGCCTATGCTCTTCGCATGAGCATAGCCGCCGTCCTTAGGTCTTCCGTACGAAAATTACCATATCGGGTATTTTTACCTGCTGTTTTAATTTTCCCAGCCCAAGAAACATTTATCACGTGTAATACAAGTTAAATAACAAAATATTATGCGTAAAAACCGATCATGCACGCAGAAAGAGCCGGCTGTTACCAATCGTGGGTATAACTTCAAACGAAATAATATATATTTATAAGGGTGAATCTAAAAATTCCAATTTATCCATATTTTTTGTTTATACCTATAGTTTGTGGGTACAAGTTTCTATGAGAATACTTCAATGTTTTATAAAAAAAATTTGCAATTTAATGTTAATTTGCAAAAAATTGTATAAACAAACGAATTTTTCAAAAATTTGTTTTTATCTTATAATTGCCCTTTCAAAACCACACATTTTGAATTTTTTCACTACGCCAAATAGTTTTCGAGATATTCCCAAAAATGTGATTTTCAACCCAACTTTTAGGGGTGTTTTCACCCCTTCAACATGGATCATTGCAGATAAAAAAAAAATACGTGTCAAATATTTTTTCCACTTCTATAACATATCAAAATTTCATCAAAATCAGCGTGTGTCATTTGGGTGATGTTCCTTGTTAGTCTCTCTTTTTTCTTCATCGAACTGTCTCTCTCTATCTTCGTGAACGCCGGCGAGACACAAATGGCTTGCAGAAGCGAGTCTCCTGTCCGTTAAATGTTTCTCGCCGGTCCCCAATTCTCAACATATATCGAGTCTTTACCGTATTGGCCTCGAAAACTACCACCCTACTGGCACGTTTTTAATAACGCCCTTACGTGACTCTCCACGGGGTTAAACTTCTCCCCGCGACCGATACCGCTTCGCCCCTCCATTATTTTCCACGCGAGCTTTTGCATACGCTTCCGTCGAGATATTCGTCGGATAAGACTTTGCAGGGGCTGTGAAAAATCTCGCGTTCCTCCGTGTTCCTCTTTGAAGCCGGGAGACGCGTTGCGTTCCGTTCGAAGGGTGTTTTTGGTTATTTTCCGGCGGCGGAAGGAGCGCGGGGTAACGGCGCTCGTCTCGTAAAATCCGACGGCGTAAAATCCGACGGATCTGAAATTCGTAGACCGTGCCAGACCGCCTGGAAAACGTCCGCCACGATTACGTCGATTTAACGCAACCGTTGAAACGGTTGAAGCCGGTTGAAACCGTTGCAGATACTGTGCGGTTCTTCCGCGGTCGTAAATGAACAGGCGCGAATTACGCGGCGAGCTGAAAGCGAGCGATCGTAGGTCGGAGGATGCGGTGTGGCAGATGTTGGAATGTATCGCGTATTGGTGTTTTGTTTATTTTGTGTTTAGGTACACCAGAAAGGAGTTTGTTTCGTTTTGTTTGATGGCTTCTAGGATTTCTTTGGGATATTGTTTTGTGGTGTGGGTATGATTGTATGTTTGTAAGTAAAAATTGTATTTAAATTATCTTTGGTCTGTATGGGAAAAAAAGAAAATAGATGTGATAATTAAGTACGCTGATGTAAAATTGTAAGCAGAGATTAAGGTTGGAATATAGTAAGTATAAAATAGTATTATAGATAAGTATAAATTAGATTTCTTTGAAGTTGTATAAAAATTCTGATATACAAAAATATTAATTTTCTATCGATTTAATAAAAATTGTCTATATAACATCCTTCAAATTATAGATTAAACATGTTGTGAAGCAAAAATTATATTTCTTGAAAGTTGTATAAAAATTGTGATCTACAAAAATATTAATTTTCTATCGATTTAATAAAAACAGCCTATATGAAATTCTTCAAATTGTAAGTTGAACAAATTGTAAAGCAAAAATTATATCTCTTGGAAGTCGTATAAAAATCCTGATGTACAAAAATATTAATTTTCTATCGATTTAATAAAAACAGCCTATATGAAATTCTTCAAATTGTAAGTTGAACAAATTGTAAAGCAAAAATTATATTTCTTGGAAGTCGTATAAAAATTCTGATGTACAAAAATATTAATTTTCAACGGATTTAATAAATATTGCCTACATAACATTCTTCCAAAGTTATAAATGAAATATGTAAACCAAAAATTATATTTCTCAGAAATTGTATAAAAATTCTGATATAGAAAAATATTAATTTTCAACCGATTTAATAAATATTGCCTACATAACATTCTTCCAAAGTTATAAGTGAAATATGTAAAGCAAAAATTATATTTCTCTGAAATTGTATAAAAATTCTGATCCACAAAAATATTAATTCCCAACCTATTTAATACAAATTGCCTACATGACATTCTTCCAAAGTTACAAATTAAACAAGCTGTACTAAACCAAAAATGATATTTCTCAGAAGTGATATAAAAATTCTGGTTACCCAGTATTAATTAAAAAGCACAAAAATATTAATTTTCTATCAATTTAATAAAAACTGGCTATATCACATTCATTAAATTACAAACTAAACAAGTTGTACTAAAGCAAAAATTACATTTCTCTGAAATTGTATAAAAATTCTGATCCACAAAAATATTAATTCCTAACCTATTTAATACAAATTACCTACATGCCATTCTTCCAAACAGATAAATTAAATTAAATCAGACAAGCTACACAAAAATAAATTTCCAAACATTCGTTCTTGCACCACCACGGATATGAACTTTCCAGAATACATACCAATACATAACAAACGCGGCCGCCGAACCTACAGTAGTATATTGAATATTATCGAAGGAATAGTAGTATATTGAATATTATCGAAGGAATAGTAGTATATTGAATATTATCGAAGGAATAGTAGTATATTGAATATTATTGAAGGAATAGTAGTATATTGAATATTATTGAAGGAATAGTAGTATATTGAATATTATTGAAGGAATAGTAGTATATTGAATATTATAGAAGGAATAGTAGTATATTGAATATTATAGAAGGAATAGTAGTATATTCAATATTATTGAAGGAATAGTAGTATATTCAATATTATTGAAGGAAAGTATTATATTTAATATTATTGAAGGAATAGTAGTATATTAAATATTATAGAAGGAATAGTAGTATATTGAATATTATTGAAGGAATAGTAGTATATTGAATATTATAGAAGGAATAGTAGTATATTGAATATTATAGAAGGAATAGTAGTATATTGAATATTATTGAAGGAATAGTAGTATATTCAATATTATTGAAGGAATAGTAGTATATTCAATATTATTGAAGGAAAGTATTATATTTAATATTATTGAAGGAATAGTAGTATATTAAATATTATAGAAGGAATAGTAGTATATTGAATATTATTGAAGGAATAGTAGTATATTGAATATTATAGAAGGAATAGTAGTATATTGAATATTATAGAAGGAATAGTAGTATATTGAATATTATTGAAGGAATAGTAGTATATTCAATATTATTGAAGGAATAGTAGTATATTGAATATTATTGAAGGAAAGTATTATATTTAATATTATTGAAGGAATAGTAGTATATTAAATATTATAGAAGGAATAGTAGTATATTGAATATTATTGAAGGAATAGTAGTATATTGAATATTATAGAAGGAATAGTAGTATATTGAATATTATAGAAGGAATAGTAGTATATTCAATATTATTGAAGGAATAGTAGTATATTCAATATTATTGAAGGAAAGTATTATATTTAATATTATTGAAGGAATAGTAGTATATTAAATATTATAGAAGGAATAGTAGTATATTGAATATTATTGAAGGAATAGTATTATATTGAATATTATAGAAGGAATTGTATTATATTGAATATTATAGAAGGAATAGTAGTATATTGAATATTATTGAAGGAATAGTAGTATATTGAATATTATAGAAGGAATAGTAGTATATTGAATATTATCGAAGGAATAGTAGTATATTCAATATTATTGAAGGAATAGTAGTATATTCAATATTATTGAAGGAAAGTATTATATTTAATATTATTGAAGGAATAGTAGTATATTAAATATTATAGAAGGAATAGTAGTATATTGAATATTATTGAAGGAATAGTATTATATTGAATATTATAGAAGGAATTGTATTATATTGAATATTATAGAAGGAATAGTAGTATATTGAATATTATTGAAGGAATAGTAGTATATTGAATATTATAGGAGGAATAGTAGTATATTGAATACTATTGAAGGAATAGTAGTGTAGGATCACATGGACCACAGAAATGACAAAACACCTCCCGGTATGTTAAAAAGTGAATATATTTAATAAGGAAGAAATAAGACAGAAATATTATACAGACGCCTCGTGGCACGCTCCTCTATCTTCCGACGAGAACTGACGATCATCGACGTTTCTCGAACTCGATGTATGGTCTCTCCAACCCTATGGCGTCGTTCGGGCCGCCTGGACCCGCCGCCAAACCACGAGTACATAACAACCTCCTTACACCCCGGAGCAACAAAGAAAAACACTTCCACCCTGTTCGGGCACGAGAAATCAATTACCTCGGCAGCAAATCTCATACCTCTCATTACACAGCCCAGGAACGTGACCGAATCACCAAGCCATCGGCCGAGCTCCCGATCGCAAGCAGAACAAAAGGGGGAGCAGAAACCAAACCCGAAACGAACCAACGGCGTTCGGTTGCCACGGAATCGTTTACTCGACCCCATCGGCGTCTTATCGAATCGGGCTTCCTGATGCGCGAAAAATTCGTACCAAATATCCTTTTAATGGCTCGGCCCTCACATATTCGAGCCACGGGAAGAGAAATACGTGATCGTCTTATTCCCATCCCTACCGGACTCGCGCCCCCGAACCGTCTCGGTCTCTCTTTCTCTCAACAGGCTTGTAGCGCGATATCTCTGGCCGAAACTCGTAAAAGAGCCATTCGTTTGACTTACGTCGTTGCCCGTTTGTTATTACAGTGCTCGTTACAGAGTCAATTCTGGAACTCGTATCCACGTGTACCGCTCTTTATGGTCGTGTTCGAGGGGTGAGGGAGGAGAGGAGAGAGAGGGCGGTTAGGTTCGGGTGTCGCGGAGGATGATTTCTAGACGGTAGCGCCCAAGGATGTCGCGATGTTAAAATTCCCTCTGGAAGGAGCTTTCGAGAAGAGGAGCGTATTCGTCGAGCAGACGCGGCCGCACTTGTACGGCCAGCAGAAAAAATTAAGCTTCCGCTTAAGTTTTACGGTTAGGAGGCCCTTTACGACGCGGTGCGCGCGTAGGTACCTGTTGGTCCGGCCGGAGGTGAATGGATGCTGAGAACGAGCAGCGGTCCGGTGCTTTATGAACTTGCAATAATTGAGCTCGATAAAGCGTTTCCGGTAGCGAAGGAATTAGAGAAAGTTTTTTTTTTTTATTTATTGACAGGCTATCCCGTGACTGTCACGGGCAGAGTATTAAGTAGAAAATAGTTTGTCCCGAGACAGTCACGGGCAGAGTATTAAGTAGCAAATTGTTTATCCCGAGACAGTCACGGGCAGAGCGTCAAGGACCAGTCTATCCCGTGACAGTCACGGGCAGAGTATTAAGTAGCAAATAGTTTATCCCGAGACAGTCACGGGCAAAGCGCCAAGGACCAGTCTATCCCGTGACAGTCACGGGCAGAGTATTAAGTAGCAAATAGTTTATCCCGAGACAGTCACGGGCAGAGCGTCATGTAGCAGTCTATCCCGTGACAGTCACGGGCAGAGTATTAAGTAGCAAATAGTTTGTCCCGAGACAGTCACGGGCAGAGTATTAAGTTAGAAAATTGTTTATCCCGAGACAGTCACGGGCAGAGCGTCATGTAGCAGTCTATCCCGTGACAGTCACGGGGAGAGTATTAAGTAGAAAATAGTTTATCCCGAGACAGTCACGGGCAGAGCGTCATGTAGCAGTCTATCCCGTGACAGTCACGGGCAGAGTATTAAATAGCAAATAGTTTATCCCGTGACAGTCACGGGCGGAGCATCGAGTACCAAACAGTTAATCCCGAGACAGTCATAAACTCGAACCAGTTTGTTATGCTCTCTTTTTAATAACATAAAGATCTTTACAGACACTACAAATGCGTTCTGCTGCATTTCTTGCTGCGTTTCAGAAGTTAAATTTATAAAATACGAAGGCATGAATTTTTGTAATAACATTTCGCTTAGAATCTTTAACTTTGAATGAAAACAAATGAAGAATTGAAATAGTGTTGTACTATTATAATACTTATTATAATAATGTACACCAACTGAATGAACAAAATCTTTTAATTGTACGATCATTATTATGTCAGTGCTGCGAAATACTGCAGAGAAATAAAATTTTAATTTAATTCCAGCAAAAAACCGCACCAACTTTACATACTAATATATACGTTTTTCAATAGATCGTTTTTGGTCTTATTTTGTACCTTATTTGTATTCAAGATCGAATGTTACGTACGTTTTTCAATAAATAGTTTTTTGTCTTATTTTTTACCTTGATCAAATTTTTGTCTTTTGAAATTCGCTTTATTGGGACAAATTAGCCTGCTCTCAATGTGTCCTAATTAACAGGAATTTATTTTAGTGATTAATTGAATATTTAACACATTGATCGATGTGATTTTATTTGAAATATTCTTTGCAGTTTAAATCATTTTCTCCGGTTTTTTTTTTTTCTTTGAAGTAATAGAAATGCGATAACAAAATCTCTCGAAACTGTTCTTTTCTTTTACCTTCTCCGTAGCCAACGCTCCACTTACATCTTCTTTTCCAAATTTAAAGAAAATTAGCGTAGCACGATTACTTATTATTCTAATAAATTTGAATAGAACGTAAAGCTTATGCAGCGATTATGTAAAATTCAAAAAACCGCCCGACAATCCTTATTAAATCTTCTCGCTTCTCTACTCGTACCTTCAATCCTCTGTTACCATCATAAAGCAAGAGTCTTTCATTTCTCGTGTAATATTATGCAAATTTTTTAAATGAAATTTCTTACACTGATAAATAACCAAGAACCTGTTTCTTAAACTTGTTTGAAATTTATTTTTCGCGTTTCATTTTATATTTCCATTCGTCTGTTAGTAAACTATGTATATTTCCTTTCAATTATTATTAAATTTCAACAAAATTTTATTTACTAAACAAAACACTCGGAAAGAAATTTCTTGCATCGAAACTCTTCGAACTCGTTAAAATTTTATTTTTCGCGTTTCATTTAATATTTCCATTAGTCTATTAATTAACTATGTATATTTGCTTCTCGGTTATTATTAAATTTCAACAAAATCCAAGCGCGTCTAATTTTATTTACTAAATAAAACATTCAAGAAGAAATTTCTTGCATCGAAACTCTTTCAACTCGTTTAAAATTTATTTTTCGCGTTTCATTTAATATTTCGATTAGTCTATTAATTAACTATGTATATTTGCTTCTCGGTTATTATTAAATTTCAACAAAATCCAAGCGCGTCTAATTTTATTTACTAAATAAAACATTCAAGAAGAAATTTCTTGCATCGAAACTCTTTCAACTCGTTTAAAATTTATTTTTCGCGTTTCATTTTATATTTCCATTCGTCTATTAACAAACAATGTATATTTGCTTCTCTGTTATTATTAATATTCAACAAAACCCAAGCTCTTCTAATTTTGTTTACTAAATAAAATAAAATGCTCCGAAAGAAATTTCTTGCATCGAAACTCTTCGAACTCGTTTAAAATTTATTTTTCGCATTCCATTTTATATTTCGATTACTCTATTAGTAAACGATGCATATTTTCTTCTCATTTGTTATTAAATTTCAACAAAATCCAAGCTTCCAATTTCCTCCGCAAAAAAAAAAAAAATAAAACACTTGGAAAGAAAGCGATTCTTCATTTAGGTACTAAAACATCAGAATACTACTTAAGTTTCCCTGCAATTGTAAGACACTCTCAAGATACGAACAAGCCAATTTAATGGTCCATTACTTTCCTACATAAATTTACCAACCGTTTCATTTCTTCTATAATGTATTCAAAACCGAAACTTAAAACTTTAAGCCTTAATATCAAGTAACCAGTTCCATCAACAATTCAGTAAAACACCAAGCAGATAACGAACCAACTTTACCCGGGAACACTCTCCAAGAATATTCAGTTGAAAAGTAAATGCGACCAGTAAAAAGTCGAAACAGAGCGCAAGAGGCAGCTCTCGTCCTTGGCAAAACGAGTCCAGAAGAGATTTCCGTGGAATAAGAGCGGTTGAAACGGTAGCTCGACAAACGACGCGGGGCGGCATTTCTCCGCATGCCATAATATCTATTATGCTGCGCCACAATGGACCAGATACGTCGTTTAATATACAACGAAACCGGTATCGCTATTGTCGTTCCACGGCAGAAAGTAATTACTTCATTGTTTCTATAAATTGCTCGTTGTTCGCCACGCGTTTCGTATGCTAATAATTAATGAACGCGACAATGCGGACCGAGATCTCGCGTGTATCGCTCGCTTAACTCGTCTCGTTACAACCAACCACCGATTACCGATTCATCTTCCTTTCTGCGCTTGAAAATTACAGCGAAGACTCGCTATACGTCCGAAAGAATCTGCGCGTTAAGCGTTCGCGTGTTACCCCCACCGCTGGGCCTCCCCTCCAGGAAGCAAGCATGGGAGAATATGACACCGCGAGGTTTTCGTTTAACATTCTATAGTCCTTGTTTCTTTATCAGAGAAAAGAAGTAGATTACAGTATTGTAGAAATGTGGGATGTGAGGGTTTTATTGAAAACAAGTTTAAGCGTAATTGTAATTTATTACTATAAGCTAGGCGTAACGCTAATTAATCTACTTAATATAAAACTCTATTCGACCACAAAATCACACTGTTCAATCAACTCCCAAATCTACAGTGTCCTCTACTGCACTTTTTACCCCACCCTGACCAGTACTTCACTTCCTAGTCTCTCTACCTCTTTCACACACACGCACGCTTTCACACACTAAACAATCGTAAACTTAAAACTAAGACGGGTATGGTTCTGGCAACCATCACCTCATCCCTGCAGACCAGCTGTGATCACGAGAGGCCCTACCATAAATCGTAGGCGTTTGCCCACCCTACAGTATTTTAGTTTGATTGCAAAATTTTTTAAGTAGTAATTGCTGTAGATGGATTGTGGTATCGCTACAGTAATACTTATTTATTGATATTTGTTACAGAAAAACACAATGGATTCTTTAAAATATATCAATTTAAATTTATAGAAGAAATTGCAAACCAGTTATTTTGGCCACTTCTGTAGTTCTTCTGTTAACCCTCTATAGTCCGAATTTTGTTCGTTTATCAGAGAAAAGAACTAGATTACAGTATTTTAGTTTGCAAAATTTTTAAAGTAGTAATTGCTATGGATGGATTGTGGTATC
>SMSQ01016058.1:9338-28184 GCA_019453375.1 Ctenoplectra terminalis
GGCTTGTCGCATGTCGGCGATGTGTCGGGAGGGCACGATGGTAACTGGCGATCGCGCCTCACCTCCTTGAGGTGAGGTGAGCTATGAGAGCCGCGGCCCCCCTCGGGGGGCTCCTGCGTGAGCTCGTACGCCAGGCCGCGTTGCTAATTGCCTCGCTGCGTTCGGCATTGCGGCCCTTTCATACGGCCGTTCCTCAGGGCTCGCGATACGTAGCCTGTGGGTCTCTACGTAGACGCGAGATGGGATTCACGATCCCAAGGTACCCGAGTTTGGCGTCCGCCAAGAGGCAAAGGTCTGCAGGTTCGGCTCTTCGGGGTCGTTCCTCGCTGAACCGATCCTCTTGGTCAGAACGTAGTGCCTGCGTGCACTTGCGAGTTCGCCTCCCCGAGGTGCCCCGTGGATGCGGCTGGGGGACCCTGGAGGAGTCTCTCCTTCATGGACCCCCCCGTAACTAAAGGACTCGTCCGCAGGAAACGCTCTGCGGCGTTGCTGGATTTTTCCATCGCCCTTTTCGGGGCGGTCGGTTTATGCTGGATTGTAGAGCCGCTGGCCCTTCGGGGCGGACGTAATAAGCAATGCTTCGGAACGTCTTCCTGGCAACAGGCAGCTACACTCATTTGCTCCGGGTCCGGGGGCCAGAAGCCGTTGGGCCCGTCTAGCGGGCCCAGAGCATTCAGCCCCACCTCCTCGTGGTGTGGCCTGGACACCTTCGGGTGACAAACGGGGCTCTGAAGCTCGTGAATGGCTTGTCGCATGTCGGCGATGTGTCGGGAGGGCACGATGGTAACTGGCGATCGCGCCACACCTCCTTGAGGTGTGGTGAGCTATGAGAGCCGCGGCCCCCCTCGGGGGGCTCGCGATACGTAGTTCTGGGTCTCTACGTAGACGCGAGATGGGATTCACGATCCCAAGGTACCCGAGTTTGGCGGGGCTCCTTCCCCTGGAGCTCCTGGCGGAGGAGTCGGCGACCATATATGGTCGTCGCTGTGACCTCCGTCAGGCCGGGGTTGCCCCGTCAAAACGGACGGCCGAGATGAGAGCTGCGAGAAGCCAGGCCCGGCGGCGCGCTGTTTCGAGATGGAGAAATTTTCTCTCTCAACCCGCCAATGCGGGACAGCGTGCTGTCGGAGCCGTCCTGCCCGTCCTCGAGAAGTGGACGGGCAGGACCTGCGGTAGGCTGACCTACCGCACGACGCAGGTACTCACCGGGCACGGTTGCTTCGGCGAGTACCTGTGCCGGATCGGGAAGGAGGCAACAACGGAGTGCCCTCACTGCGGTGATAGTTCGGACACGGCGCAGCACACGCTGGAAATTTGTCCTGTGTGGGCTGTGCTGTGCCGTGACCTGCAGATGCAGGTGGGTATGGACCTCTCGCTGCCTAGTGTCGTTGCCAAGATGCTGGACAGCGAGACGTCATGGAACGCAGTGGCCTCCTTCTGCGAGCAAGTGATGCTGCAGAAGGAGGCCGCGGAGCGGGATCGGGAGAGATCCTCCCATCCCGCCCGCCGTGGCAGGGGACGGAGCCGCGGCAGACGCCGCGGTGCCCGCTCATAGTCGCAGGGAGCGACATTCACCTCAGGGGCCGCGACCGCCTTTAACCGGTCGCGGTACGGGCCTGGCGCACCCGAGGTGCCCGAGCTCACCGCACCGCGTCAGGTGCGGTGTGGTAACCGGCAGGGCTGCGGGGTGCGAATTCATTCTCACCCTCCTTTCGTGATGCCCTGCCGGCGACCGGAGGTCGCAGACGGTCTGAGTGGGGGCCCAGACCGTCATTACACGCAACCCCGCGTGGAGGACGGCGCCGTGTCATGCACGGTGACCCCCTCCGATTGCGGGCGCAGCAATGCGCATATACGCTGAGGGGTACCGGAAATATCGCAAGAGTTCCCAGTGCCCCCCTACAGCGCAGATGAAGACCACCGTGGAGTTTTTAGTGAAGAGGAGGTGTCTTGATCCAATGTAACGTGATAGTGGAGTCGCACCAGAATCTGATTTGATTGAATGTTGTCTGATAAGATGCCTTCTTAATTTCCTTGTACAACCGTACTAGGAGCCTGGCCGCGCAAAGTTCGAGATGCGGTAGCGATACCGTTTTTAAAGGTACAACCCTTGATTTGGCACATAATAAATGCACCGAATGTTGTCCACTCTCGTTAGTGGACCGAATGTATATACATGCGCCGTATGCACTCTCACTGGCGCCGCTGAACCCGTGAAGTTCTAACCGTATTGCCCCTTGTAGGGCGCTTCGACGCGGCACGGAAAAGCCATTTAATAAATGTAGTTCGTTTTTAATTTCTGACCACAAGCGATTTATTGTTGGGGGAACAAGATCATCCCAACCAGTCGCGGATTTCCACAACTGCTGCATAACAATTTTTGCCTTTATAATTACCGGCCCGAGCAACCCAAAAGGGTCGAATAATTGTGCAATTTGCGATTGGAGCACTTCTCTTGGTGAGGTGACCTTGATCTGTGGACATCTGTTTAAAACTATAACTAATCTGGTCACCCGCTGGGTTCCAATAAACCCCTAAAGTCTTTTTTGTCTCTGATGGATCTAGGCACAATGAATTTTGCCGAGTACTTGCTTGTACGTCTGCAATTAATCTTGTGTCATTAGAGGCCCATTCTCGCAAATAGAAGCCCCCTGCCCTAGCTAACTCGATACATTGATTTTTAATCTCTACCGCAGCTTCAAAACTATCTGCTCCGGTCAATAAGTCGTCCATATAGAAATCATTCGGAAATATTTCTGCGGCTATAGGGAATCTCCTTGCCTCCTCTAAGGCTAATTGTTTTAAAGACCGCGTAGCTAAGAAAGGTGCCGGAGCAGTACCGTAGGTGACCGTGTTTAATTTGTATGTTTGGATAGATTATACTATAATTTGTTTGAACATTTTCTCTATGTCTGCTATAAGAACAAACGCATGTTGACGAAAACGAATAAGGATTGAGAACAAGGTGTCTTGTATCGTTGGACCAATTAACAATGTGTCATTCAATGAGAGTCCGGAGCTGCTTTTTGCTGAGGCATCAAATACTACCCTAACCTTTGTGGTCGAGGTAAAGGAGAGGTAAGTAATATCCTGCACTACCCAAATCATTTACCTCAACCATGTGTCCCAATTCCAGATATTCCCTTAAGAACTCCGTGTATCGACTTTTTAATTCTGGATTTGTTTGCAGTTTACGCTCTAAACTGTAAAATCACCTCAAGGCCATTGCTCTTGAGCCGCCGAGAAGACTGCGACGATCGTTAAACTGTAATCTAACTACATATCGTCCTTGCGCGTTACGCGTTGTAGTTTCAACAAATCGGTTTTCGCATTCCCTCTCTTCGGCAGACAAAATCTTTCCCTCTGGGATTTCTTCCGTTATCCAAAACCGACTAATTTGGGTATCGAGGGGCATTGCTACATGAGAGGCTCTACTAACCTTGTCTGCGTTGCATTGTTTCTGGCGACTTACCTCGCCGGTAACTATCCACCCGACCTGCGTATTTTGTAGAATGGCCAAGGTTCTGTTCAATCTGATCTGACCGGTTTCTAACAAGTTATAAAATAGCGCGTTCCCAATGAGTGCGTCTATCTAATTTGGTTTATGGAAATCCGGGTCCGCTAATTGGATGTGTCCCGGTATTTCTAACTCACTAATGTTGATCTGCCGCAACGGTAGCATACCCGTAATCGAAGGTAGCGCAATAAATGCTACCTCTGCCTTAAACAGACCGTTCTGCGATTTTATGGTCGTCCTGACTAAGTATTTCGAGGTTGTATTCATTTGCCCTAAGCCAGAAAACGATAGATCGATTTCGCGTTTGTCTAAGTGCAATCTTTCCGCGAGCCTATGAGTAATGAAATGCGTTTGCGAGCCGCTATCCAATAATACGCGGCACGTGTGTTCTTTCTTATACTTATCTAAGATTTTGATTTAAGCGGTGTCAAGTAACACTTCAGACTCGAATGAAGCCGTCAATGCTGTTTTGGAACTTTCTACGAACGTCGAGGGTGTTGCTAAAATTTTGCTATTGTTCGCCTCGACTTGTGTCTCGGTCGGAAAGTGGAGTAACGTGTGGTGTTTCCTTTCGCAATTTTCACAAAGTTTCGCCCTTTTTACTGTATTTAAGCGCTCGCGGACCGACAATTGAAGGAACCTTATACACGTGTGAATTGGGTGTTCCTTTTCACAAACTACACAAATTTGTTTCCGCTTATTCGTTGTAATGTATGATTGACCGCGAGCATGAGTCTTCGGGCGTAAACTATCCTGCCTATTGTTTGTATTTCCCAAATTGACAATCTCCGTACCTAAATCGTCACCACGGGCGTGTTTATTAACGAAATCTACTAATTGACTGAATTTAGGAATTTCTTTGTCTTCTAAGGTACGCTCCCACGCGCGACGTGTATTCTTATCTAATTTGCTCGAAACTATATGTATTAAAATTGTATCCCAGTGCTCTGTGGGTTGGTTCACGGCCTGCAATGCGTTCACGTGCACTTGAGCCTGTTCTATTAACTGTCTCAGATTTGTGGTTGTATTCCGATTGACTTCTGGAAGATCGAACAAACGGCTCAAATGTGCGTTTATGATCTTCCTCGGCTTGTTGCATCGTTTGCATAATAAATTCCAAGCCACCAAATAGTTGCCTTCTGTGGCGTTCAACGAATCGATTACTGCGGTAGCCTCTCCGCGAAGTGCATTTTTCAAGAGATGGAATTTTTGCACACCGATTAACACCTCGTTATCGTGTACTAATGACTTGAATGTGTCGAGAAAGCTATACCATTCGATCGGATTGCCGTCGAATGGTTTGATCTCTATTTTTCTCAAAAGTGAGCTGGTTTGTTTAATCGTGCTAGGCGATTCTAATATTCGGTTCGTGGTAGCGAATCTGCCGATGCCGCTCAACTCCTTTAACCGATTGTTAATGGTCTCCGCGGCCCTATAATATTGTTCTTCGAATGCTTCCCATTCCGACGTATGGTCAGCTTCCTCGTCCCTACTTTCTATGTTTATTTGTACTTCGGAAAATGTGTTAAACATTTGCTCCAATTTTGATTGGCGCGTTTCTTATGCCGGACTAGATGCCTCGGGATTATCATCTAGGTAAGTTTGTACGCGTGGGAATTGAGATTTGATGCACGCGCGTTGCCGTTTCAATACCTTAATGTCGCTCGATTCCATTGCGGTAGTCATATCGATTGCGATTAAGGCGATTGGATATATAGAGTAAGAAAGAAAAAGCGAATCGTTAGCGCTTACCGACACGAAGTTAGCAATACTGTCTCTGGATGCTGCTGCTGTCGGGATGAAATTCCAAGACTTCAGTCCCTTGTATGACGGTTGATTGCCGTCGTCGAATGATTGTCAAGTGGATCCTCCAATCCGCTTGGCTGCTGTTGTCTACTCAGGAGCGTCGTAGCTCGCTGGTTTGCCGTGGTCTGCTCTGGATCAGCTTCCTGGTCCAGCTTCCACTAGCAATGATTGGTCAGCGTCTTCCCCAATGGAACACGATGATCTTGTATAGTATCCGGAACCACAATCCGGAACCACAAACTTGAACTTACAACCGGATCCAGTATCCGACTTGAAGAACCAAAATGTATATCCGGCTTCAAAATCCAAAATGTATATCCGGCTTCAAAATCCAAAATGTATATCCGGCTTCACAATCCGGCTCGAAGGACCAAAATGTTTGTGCGTCGCAACGTCGGCCGTGATTGGCGATGATTAAACGACGCGGTAGAATCCAACCGAACTATTGAATTCCCTTCGTATGGGTTTTAGTGGACTGTATCTAAGTTTGTATCCTTGTCGATGTACAAGTATCTATGAATGTGCAACGAGGTCTCACGTTGTCTTGCTATGTCTAATCGAAAATGTATAAAAAATGTCTGTCGGGGCGCGTTTTGCACCTCGCTATATAGCCACAGTTCCTCCCTTCCAGTACGCCCTTGGCGTGCTGGAAGGGGATCTGTGTCCATCTTACGGGGTAGGTAGGCCGCGAGTTGGCAACAAGACCGTCTTCTGGTCGCCACGTGGTCCTCCAGGTCGGCGAAAACAGTTCCGGTGGCGCCAACCTACCCCCTTGGTATTTCCTGGTTTATGACATGGCACTGCTACTCGGGCCCAAAACTTGCACGTGCCATCGATAGGCTGCAAGCCAGATGGCACCCAAGAATTAGCTGTCTCTAGCCTACCATGTCATAAACCGTGATGGTTTGCTTTAGGCTCGTTGCTAATTATTCGGAGCCGTTCAGGACCGAACAATTACACTGTGCGTCGACTATAGAAAATTAAACGCCAAAATTGTTAGGGACCGTTACCTGTTGCCTCTGATAGAGGATCAGCTAGATTTATTGCGGGGGGGGGGATATTTCAGCACTTTAGATTTAAGAAATGGGTTCTTCCATGTCCTAGTAGAAGAGGCAAGCTGCAGATACACCGCGTTCATTGTTCCGGACGGACAATATGAATTTCTCCGAATGCTTTTCGGCCTGTGCAATTCCCCGTCGTTCTTTCAGAGATATATCAATGTCGCGTTCAGAGAGTTAATTCGGGAAAAAATTGTTCTCGCCTATTTGGACGATTTAATAATTTCGTCTATAAATCCTTAAACTGGCTTGAACCACTTGTGAAAAGTGCTAAGTGTGGCCAGTGCCATGGGGTTGCAGGTGAATTGAGAGAAATGCCAATTTTTGCAAAGCCGGGTAGAGTTCTTGGGACACGTCATCGAGGACGGGAAAATTTATTCGTCCGTACATAAGACAGAAGCGGTGCGGAGATTCCCCGAACCCAGAAACGTTCGGCAGGTCCGAAGCTTTTTGGGATTAACTGGGTACCTTCGAAAGTTCATTCCTCGGTATTCCCATATCGCGCGGCCATTAACCAATTTGTTGAGTGCTAATGCGGAATTTGAACTTGGAAGGCCGGAAAGAGACTCGTTTTTCTCGTTAAAACAAACATTATGCGAAAAACCTGTATCGGCATTCTATAAACAGCGTGTCGAGACCGAGTTGCGCACTGACACGTGCATGTTAGGATACGGAGCGAGTCTTCTCCAACGAAACTCGGAGGATAACAACTTACATACGGTATATTATGCGAGTGGCAAAAGCACGGCAGACAAACAGAAGTACTCCAGCTACGAATTAGAAGTTCTGGCCATTGTGAAGGCGATTAGAAAATTTAGAGTATACTTGCTCGGTACTACTTTCAAAATCGTTACCGACTGCCGTGCGTTTGCCCAAACGATGAGGAAGAAAGATCTGTGCGTTCGCGTGGCTTGCTGGGCTCTTCTCTTGGAAGAATATAATTATACCATGGAACATAGGCCGGGTAAAAGCATGCAATATGTGGATGCACTAAGCCGTTATCCAGTGTCCTCCTGCTTCCGTGTAGACAAGTGCCGAGACGGACTAAAGTTTAGAGGAGGTCATTGAGCTGGCCGAAAAGGAGCAGACGGAAGGGTACCTGATGAAGGGAGGCCTGCAATTTAAAGAGATTGCGGGGGACACGCGATTGGTGATCCCAAGGTCGATGGTGTGGCAGGTGATCCGCCAAGCACAAGAAGTACGACACTTTTCGGTGGTGAAAACAGAGGCGTTAATTAATAAACATTATTGAATAGCAAATCCGAAAATAAAAATCGAGAGATTTATCAAAAATTATGTCCCTTGTATACTAACCGAACGAAAATATGAAAAATCCGAACGGTACCTGTCCACCGGGAAAAGTTACAAACACATTTTCGTGGTCGTAGACGGATTCTCCAAACTCGTTTTGCTATATCCCATAAAATTCACCGGCGCTGCGGAGGTAATTAGTAAATTAAGTAAGCAATCGAGCATTTTCAAGTAAACAAATGACCACTACTAGAATGTACGTCTTTTTAAGGGAAGAACATACAAACAGCATTTTTGCTGCAACGTTACCCAACAATTGTATAAATTGGCACACCATTCCCCCACGATCACCACATTTTGGTGGATTGTGAGAAGCGGCGGTGCGGCGCACAAAGCATCATTTGATTCGAGTAGTCGGCGACACATTGCTCTCGTATGAAGCTTTACTAACATTGATAAATCAGATAGAAGAGATTTCAAATTCACGCTCTATCACTGCTTAGTTACCCGATCCTAACGAGCTTGTTAGTTGGCCGACTATCGTCATGGCAGCACATCCAACAAATGCAGACATTTTTGGAAATGGTGAACCAAAGACTATTTGCAGCAACAAATCACTCGGACAAAATAGCAGTCTGCAAAGCCTTCAGACATCCGGGTCGGCACACTAGTCATCTTAAGAGAAGATAACACACCACCGATGCAGTGACCCCTCGGACGGATTACAGCGATTCATCCAGGCAGCGACGAGTTTGTGCGCGTGGATACCATCAAGACAGCTCAAAGCGAATATAAACATTGTACTAAACGCATAGCACCACTCCCATTGTGTGACTAAGGCATGATAATTTTAATACATGTAAAATATTATAAAAGGCGACAAACCTAGCGTTAACCTATAAGATAAGAGTTATACCTATTATGATTAGTATAACACATAATAAAAGATATTTATATTTGGATATACTATGCTTATATACATATGTATTAGATCTACATACATTGTTATTCGCACATTTAATCATTCATTGTATACCATAGTACTGTTGAACTACAGATAGTTCAAGGGGGCGGCATGTCCCCTACGACCTTCAGCGGGTCTGACCCGTTGGAGGAGCCGCCCCCTTGTCGTGGTGTAGGGGCGTAAGTAACTGTCGTGATGCTCAGGGCTACTGGGCAGGACTGCAAGCTCCTAGCAGGGTTTTCCACGCTGGACAGGCCTGAGTTGAACGGTGAAAACTACGACCAGCAACACACACCGTAAACCTGTGGTCATGTTTCGCAGGAACGGGGGGCTTGCCTTAATCGGCCGGCTCGCGAGGATGACAATCTCTATAAAAATGCTTAACCCCAAGCAATGATGTGCGGTGAAGGGGTGCGCCTTGGTGGATGCATCGGGTGTGGCTGGTGGATACATCAGTCGTTAGCGACCAACCTCTGGGTACCTGGCGATCCCCAGAGTGTAGTAGTCTTACCCAGGCAAGGCGGCTCTGCCCGGGTGGACCTTCTTTCCTACCACACTCGTGGGAACAACATGCAGAGTTCTAATAAATCTAAAAACATGACGATGAAAGGGAGGAAGATGTTGGGAGGAGTGAGGACCACGGTATCGGGGCGGCGGTCTCTCGTTGGAGAAAGCTCGAGGAAAATCGAGCCGGTTGCGAAGGGCGTCTCGCTTCACGAGATCCTGTCCCCCTCCTTGAGCGACTGCGGCAGTCGCTCGGAAGGGGAGGTAAGGCGGAGCGCCCGATTGCGCAGGGCGCCTAGCGCAACAAGCGTGGCTGGCCCCTCCTCGCGGGCTGGTGAGACTGACGGCGATAGCGACGCGTCGTATTCGTCCGTACAGTCCGTGGGGGGTCTGGCCTCCCGTAAGAGGGGTCAGCCGCTTGATTCGGCGCAGGGCACCNCAAATTCACGCTCTATCACTGCTTAGTTACCCGATCCTAACGAGCTTGTTAGTTGGCCGACTATCGTCATGGCAGCACATCCAACAAATGCAGACATTTTTGGAAATGGTGAACCAAAGACTATTTGCAGCAACAAATCACTCGGACAAAATAGCAGTCTGCAAAGCCTTCAGACATCCGGGTCGGCACACTAGTCATCTTAAGAGAAGATAACACACCACCGATGCAGTGACCCCTCGGACGGATTACAGCGATTCATCCAGGCAGCGACGAGTTTGTGCGCGTGGATACCATCAAGACAGCTCAAAGCGAATATAAACATTGTACTAAACGCATAGCACCACTCCCATTGTGTGACTAAGGCATGATAATTTTAATACATGTAAAATATTATAAAAGGCGACAAACCTAGCGTTAACCTATAAGATAAGAGTTATACCTATTATGATTAGTATAACACATAATAAAAGATATTTATATTTGGATATACTATGCTTATATACATATGTATTAGATCTACATACATTGTTATTCGCACATTTAATCATTCATTGTATACCATAGTACTGTTGAACTACAGATAGTTCAAGGGGGCGGCATGTCCCCTACGACCTTCAGCGGGTCTGACCCGTTGGAGGAGCCGCCCCCTTGTCGTGGTGTAGGGGCGTAAGTAACTGTCGTGATGCTCAGGGCTACTGGGCAGGACTGCAAGCTCCTAGCAGGGTTTTCCACGCTGGACAGGCCTGAGTTGAACGGTGAAAACTACGACCAGCAACACACACCGTAAACCTGTGGTCATGTTTCGCAGGAACGGGGGGCTTGCCTTAATCGGCCGGCTCGCGAGGATGACAATCTCTATAAAAATGCTTAACCCCAAGCAATGATGTGCGGTGAAGGGGTGCGCCTTGGTGGATGCATCGGGTGTGGCTGGTGGATACATCAGTCGTTAGCGACCAACCTCTGGGTACCTGGCGATCCCCAGAGTGTAGTAGTCTTACCCAGGCAAGGCGGCTCTGCCCGGGTGGACCTTCTTTCCTACCACACTCGTGGGAACAACATGCAGAGTTCTAATAAATCTAAAAACATGACGATGAAAGGGAGGAAGATGTTGGGAGGAGTGAGGACCACGGTATCGGGGCGGCGGTCTCTCGTTGGAGAAAGCTCGAGGAAAATCGAGCCGGTTGCGAAGGGCGTCTCGCTTCACGAGATCCTGTCCCCCTCCTTGAGCGACTGCGGCAGTCGCTCGGAAGGGGAGGTAAGGCGGAGCGCCCGATTGCGCAGGGCGCCTAGCGCAACAAGCGTGGCTGGCCCCTCCTCGCGGGCTGGTGAGACTGACGGCGATAGCGACGCGTCGTATTCGTCCGTACAGTCCGTGGGGGGTCTGGCCTCCCGTAAGAGGGGTCAGCCGCTTGATTCGGCGCAGGGCACCTCCAGTAAAAGGAGGCTGTCGTTTAGTAGCGACGCCGAGCAGGAGGCAACCGCGGTGGAGAACCCGTCGCTGGCTTACTTCCGCAGCCGAGACGCTGCCGAGTGAGGCGGACCTGGAGCAACAAATGGGCACTGTGAGTACCGGGGAGGTGGCCGGAGAAATCTTGGCCCAGATGAGCTCGTCGTCTGCCAGCGACGCCGCTTGGCTGGAAAAGGAAAACGCTCAACTACGCTCAGATGTGCGTGAGCTGTGGCGAGAGGTGGCTCATCTACGGGCTGAAATGAGCGCGCTGCAGCGGCGGACAGCGATGCGGCCACTTCGGCAGCCGCCAACAAGGCGGGAGGATGCAGCTCCCGCTCGTAGCTCTCCGCCGAAGGCGAAAGCTGGCGGGCCACAGGGTACGGCTCCACCCGCGCCGCATTCGGCGACGCGGCAGAAGCGGGTGGAGGACCCTTACACAACGGAGGAGGAGCGACCCCTGTCTCTGGTGGCCCAAGTTGCCCGAATGATGAACCGTAAGCTCTCTGCCTTTAGGCGAGAACTGCGGTCCCACAAAGAGGACGGCTATGAGACGGCGATCGCTGGTTCTCCCCGGGAGCCGCCTCTTCGCCAAAGAGGCAAAGGAAAAGGGAAAGGGGGGGCTGCCGTCCGCCCCGCACTCCAGGAACGGGTCACGGAAGCGGGGTAGCCCCCCTCCTGCAACTCCCAAGCAGACGGGTGCTGGCAGCAAGGGCCAGAACAAAGCACCGTCCGCCCCGCAAGTCGTGCCGAACCCGCCGACTGAATGGGCGAAAGTGTTCGGCCGTAAGGCGAAGCGGGGCGGCCAGAAGGAAGCACGCACCGGTGTAGCGGCTGCAGGCGGGATGGCCAGCGGAGCGGGGAGCAAAGCTGCCGCTCCCACGGCTAAGAGTAAGAGACAGGTGACTAAGCTGGGACGCCCGCCACGGACGGCCGCCGTAACGCTGACTGTCCCACCCGGGGCGAGCATCACGTATGCTGATGCGATGCGCCGAGCCTGGGACACAATCAGCCTTGCGGAGTTGGGGATCTCGGAGGTCCGCCCGAAGAAAGCAATTACGGGCGGACTCATCCTAGAGATCCTCGGGCCGGATGGAGCGGGCAAGGCTGTGGCTCTTGCTGCAAAAATGCAGGAGGTCCTGGAAGGGATTGGCGCCCGGGTCGTTCGGCCCACGAAATTCGCTGAAATCAGAATTCGTGGGCTGGACGACTCGGTCCGCACCGACGAGATCGCAGCAGCAGTGGCGGCTGCGGGAGAATGCCCACCTGCCGTGGTCCGTATGGGGGAACTTAAGTTCCCCCCTAAAGGACTTGGCATTGTGTGGGTGCGCTGTCCCGTAACTGTGGGCCACAAGCCGTTGGGCCCGTCTAACGGGCCCAGAGCATTCAGCCCCACCTCCTCGTGGTGTGGCCTGGACACCTTCGGGTGACAAACGGGGCTCTGAAGCTCGTGAAGGGCTTGTCGCATGTCGGCGATGTGTCGGGAGGGCACGATGGTAACTGGCGATCGCGCCTCACCTCCTTGAGGTGAGGTGAGCTATGAGAGCCGCGGCCCCCCTCGGGGGGCTCCTGCGTGAGCTCGTACGCCAGGCCGCGTTGCTAATTGCCTCGCTGCGTTCGGCATTGCGGCCCTTTCATACGGCCGTTCCTCAGGGCTCGCGATACGTAGNCCGCTCCCACGGCTAAGAGTAAGAGACAGGTGACTAAGCTGGGACGCCCGCCACGGACGGCCGCCGTAACGCTGACTGTCCCACCCGGGGCGAGCATCACGTATGCTGATGCGATGCGCCGAGCCTGGGACACAATCAGCCTTGCGGAGTTGGGGATCTCGGAGGTCCGCCCGAAGAAAGCAATTACGGGCGGACTCATCCTAGAGATCCTCGGGCCGGATGGAGCGGGCAAGGCTGTGGCTCTTGCTGCAAAAATGCAGGAGGTCCTGGAAGGGATTGGCGCCCGGGTCGTTCGGCCCACGAAATTCGCTGAAATCAGAATTCGTGGGCTGGACGACTCGGTCCGCACCGACGAGATCGCAGCAGCAGTGGCGGCTGCGGGAGAATGCCCACCTGCCGTGGTCCGTATGGGGGAACTTAAGTTCCCCCCTAAAGGACTTGGCATTGTGTGGGTGCGCTGTCCCGTAACTGTGGGCCACAAGCCGTTGGGCCCGTCTAACGGGCCCAGAGCATTCAGCCCCACCTCCTCGTGGTGTGGCCTGGACACCTTCGGGTGACAAACGGGGCTCTGAAGCTCGTGAAGGGCTTGTCGCATGTCGGCGATGTGTCGGGAGGGCACGATNGGAAGAATGGTGTCGCGAAGAGAAGCTGTCGCTGTCCGTCAACAAGTCAAAGCTGATATTATTTAAAGGCAAACTGGACACGAAGAGGCCACCAACAATCAAGATTCAAGGGAAACAGATAAGGATGGTGGACTCGGTGAGGTACCTGGGCGTATACCTTGACAGAGGCCTCGGCATTAAAACACACGTGACAAAAATCAAAGCCAAGTGTATAGAAAAATTCAACAGCCTATCAGTGATAGCTCGAAGGGACTGGGGTCTAAAACATAAAAGCCTCCAAACGCTCTACACCGGCATCTTCGAGCCCATAGTGACATATGCAGCGGCAGCATGGAACGACGCACTAAACAAAACACGAGCGCGTGAACTCCAACAGGCGCAAAGACACGCCCTTCTAAGGGTTACAGGAGCATACCGCACCACTTCTACAGTCGCACTCCAGGTCATCGCAGCGAAGCCTCCTATTGACCTGAAAGTCAGGGAAGCGCAGCTCAGATACTACGTCAGGAAGGGAATACCCTTCCAGCTCGAAGGATATAACTTCCCACAGGATGCAGAACATCACTCGCCGGAAGCAATAATCCGAACCACCACCATCAACGAGTGGCAGAAACGCTGGGAATCGGAGGCCCAAGGTAGACACACATATCGGATCTTCCCGAACCCACAACGTCGGATGGAGCACAAGTGGTTATACCTGGACCATTACGCAACGCAGCTCCTCACCGGCCATGGGGACTTCGCTTCGAAACTCCAGGAGCTCGGACTCGTAAGGGAGGCACGATGCGCCTGTGGAGCAGCTGAAGAAACCCCGTTACACATCCTTGTGGAATGCGGACTGTATGTAGAAGAGAGGGAAGAGCTGCGCAACCTCTCCGAAAGGATGGGCCACCAATGGCCACCCGACCTGAACCAATTAATAAACCCAGACGCATACCACACCACAGCCAAAACAATAAAACGGATACTGAAGAAGAAAGCATCCACCTCAGGCATCACGAAGAACCCCGACAGCCCAAGCAGGCGGCGCCCCCGGGCGCTGTGGCTGTGGGGTGGAACGGCAAGGATCAATGTCCAAGCCAACCTGCACGGGATCGGGCGAAAGCCGGCGGCTCTACCTCCTCGTGGTCCCCGCTGGACAGCTCTGGACGTTGCATGCAGCATCCAGGGCTGACTAAACGAGCCGCCTCCACCCTTCAGGGGGTAGATCCAACTTGTTCAATGACTTCTCCGTAAGGGGAAGGAGGGCAGGGTTTTTCCAAGCTCAAGCCCAGTATAACACCTACACTGGGCGCCCCCCCTTCGCAGCTGTTTTAGCCGGAAAGTAGGGCCAAACAACATCAGGCCGGCGTAGCCGATATGGGGGTGACCCCGAGGAGCGGCACACTTCCATCACAGGGAGTATCGCCAACACTAAATGTCCCGTAACTGTGGACTCTGCCACCAGGTGGCGCAGAGAGAGGACGCGCAGTCACGTCGCTCCGTGAAAAAAGTGAATTTTTGTGTGTAAATTGTTGGCAAAGAATTCCAAGAAGTGATTAAAAGAACGTAACAAGTGCAATAGTGCAGTTTAAGATATAAATTCTTGTGCTGTGAANTAACGGCAAGGATCAATGTCCAAGCCAACCTGCACGGGTTCGGGCGAAAGCCGGCGGCTGTACCTCCTCGTGGTCCCCGCTGGACAGCTCTGGACGTTGCATGCAGCATCCAGGGCTGACTAAACGAGCCGCCTCCCCCCTTCAGGGGGTAGATCCAACTTGTCCAATGACTTCTCCGTAAGGGGAAGGAGGGCAGGGTTTTTCCAAGCTCAAGCCCAGTATAACACCTACACTGGGCGCCCCCCCTTCGCAGCTGTTTTAGCCGGAAAGTAGGGCCAAACAACATCAGGCCGGCGTAGCCGATATGGGGGTGACCCCGAGGAGCGGCACACTTCCATCACAGGGAGTATCGCCAACACTAAATGTCCCGTAACTGTGGACTCTGCCACCAGGTGGCGCAGAGAGAGGACGCGCAGTCACGTCGCTCCGTGAAAAAAGTGAATTTTTGTGTGTAAATTGTTGGCAAAGAATTCCAAGAAGTGATTAAAAGAACGTAACAAGTGCAATAGTGCAGTTTAAGATATAAATTCTTGTGCTGTGAACGCTAAAACCGAAAATATAAGGGAAAATCGGTTGGCGTCTACACGCCGCGTGGCGTGGAAACGTGCGCGTAGCACTCCCGCAGAATTTTCGGGATTCTAAAAGCAATACGCCGCTAGAACTTAGAAATAACTACTCCAGTAATTATTCTAAGACAATTGTGCGGACGTGAAGTGATTGTTGGTGGTGGCAATCGTGGAAAAGTGTTGAAAGTTTGTGAAGTGACGCCGGGCGGCCATCTTGGCTACGCGCCGCCGCCCGCGCCAGTAGCGCCGCTCGCGGGCTACTTGTGTACCGGAGGTACAATGTAGTGCTCTGATTGGCTGAGCGGACCAGCCAATCCGGTGTACAGTGGTCGTGAATAGTGGCTTCTGATTGGACCCGTGGCAACCAATCGCAAAGACCACAGGAGTGCAGTGGCGTTCCCGCATTGGATACACTGCGGCGAACTAGAGTTGCGAAGTGAGCCAGAGACTATACTGAGTTGGAGAAAGGGCTGCCAACCAGGGAACGGAATCAGTGGCATGGAGGTCGGTATGNGGTACAGTGTAGTGCTCTGATTGGCTGAGCGGACCAGCCAATCCGCTGTACAGTGGTCGTGAATAGTGGCTTCTGATTGGACCCGTGGCAACCAATCGCAAAGACCACAGGAGTGCAGTGGCGTTCCCGCATTGGATACACTGCGGCGAACTAGAGTTGCGAAGTGAGCCAGAGACTATACTGAGTTGGAGAAAGGGCTGCCAACCAGGGAACGGAATCAGTGGCATGGAGGTCGGTATGGAGGAAGATACGACCGACGCGGAGTTTAAGCCCGTCCAGCGCGGCAGGCAAAAGTCGCAATGAAAAAGGAAAATAATTTCCTCCGGCTCTGACCCGGAAAAATATAACACCCCCTCGTGCTCTGACAACAACGCTGGCTCGATCAAGGCACGCAGGAAAAGAACGGGAGCCCTGAAAACAGCAGAAAGAGCAACTATGGTACAGGAGAAGGAGATGGACGCTACGACACAGAAGCACAGCCTACAGGATTTAAAACTGAAGTCAGAGCGGATTCAGCACAGCCTGCTGGCCTTTCTTACAGACCCGGATAACAAAATCAATTCCGAGGCCACGAGATACATAATGGCAAAATTTATGAAGTCTCACGGGCTACTCAGCGAGGCTTTAATTTCGAACAGCCACCTCGAGGGTCAACTATCGGAACTTTCTGCTGAGAGCGCAGAGCAGCGCAAAACGTTCGAGACAATTAAAAGTACCCCCGGACTCCAACAGCCTTCCCAGCGTCCGACGACGTACGCGGAGAGAGTTGGTGTAAAATCTAAAGTCGCGGCACGTTCCAACCTTAAACAGGACCCTCCGAATGTGGTGACGATCGTCCCAACAGACACGAGCGTATACGATACCAGCGACAAGACGAAGCAGGCCGTCTTAAGCTTAGTCTCCCCAGCAGAGAATAACCTGCAAGTTAAGAACGTACGCAGGATACAGGGTAATGGCATCCTCGTCGAGACAGCGAAAAAGAATCGCAGGAGCTCCCCCCCAAAAGGAACCCTAGGATCGTCATCTACGACGTACCAAGGACCGAGGATGAGGAAGCCACTTTAGCGGCTATCATCAATCAGAACGTCGAAGATCGCGACAAACTGAAAATTAGGCAGCAGTTGAAATTAGCCTTTAAAACGGGGAACAGGGAGAAAGATCGCTGCAATTGGGTGATCGAGGCTTCAAAGGAGGCACGCGAGTACCTTATTAAGAAGGAGCGACTCTACATCGGGTGGAACTGCTGCAGAGTCAACGATTATGTATCAGCCACTCGTTGCTACAAGTGNAAGAGAAACGGTAAGTCACACAATCATACCGTTACGAATAAAGACTGCCCTTCGTACATTGCCGCCGTAAACCAGACCCTCTCTCGCATCGATTATGGATTCTAAGCCATACACCAATGCCATACAGAATATTAAAATAGCGCAATTAAACATGAGAAGATCCCAGATCGTCTCACTAGAGACCGCCAAAGTATTAGATGACAAGGGCATTGATATACTCCTGATGCAGGAGCCTTACAATCCCAAGGGAAAATTTATTGGCTTTGGCACCCGCTCCCTTATCATCTCGGGAAACAAATCGGGGTCTCCCTCATGGACAGGGATACTGATTAGGAATCCACGGCTAACGGCACTCAAGCTAACGCATCTTAGCAACGAGCACTGTACGTGCATAGAAGTCACTGGACCAACAGGCAAATTCTATCTAGCTAGCATCTACTTCCAGTGCTCGCACGAAATCGAGCCATACATAAGCATGCTACGTAAAATAACCATGACTCTCCCGGCGGAAAATCTTATAGTAGCCGCCGATGCGAACGCGAAATCGCATATGTGGTACTGCGACACGCCAGACGAACGAGGGGAAAAACTCGAGCAGGAATTAATACAGCTTAACCTCTACCCGCTAAACGAGCCGAACAATCCTCCAACCTACCAATCACACTCAGGATCTTCAAATATTGACATAACCCTCGTCTCGGAATCGGCAATCAGGCTTACAAGAAATTGGAAAGTTAACGAAAGCCTGACGACGAGCGACCACAATATCATCACGTTCAGCATTCTTCCACAGACAGCTCACCTCCGTAAACAACGAGCCCTCCGTTTCCAGACCAGAGAAGCTAACTGGGACAAATTTGCTCACCACCTAATCAGGCTAAAACAACATAGACTAAGGCACCTAAAGATGGATGGCAAAGAAGAAATAGAAAAGGCGGCGGAGAGGATACAAGAGTGTATCATCGACGCATGCAAGGCCACCTTCCGGACCAAAAACCAACACAGTAAATCTGTACCATGGTGGACAGAAAATCTGACCACCCTCAAGAGAGAAACGTACAGGACCAGAAAGGCCTTCCAGACCGAAACAGACGCGGCACGAAGGGCATCCAAGAAGGAAATTTACCAGAGAGCAAGGAGAAAGTACGCGGCAGAAATATACAGCGCCAAGAGGGCCAGTTGGCAGAGCTTCGTGACAGAGGAAGGGAATAACAATCCGTGGGGCACCACATACAGAATCTGCACGAAGAAAATAGCACCGGAAAAAGCGCTCGCCACGTTCACCACCGGCCAGGACCACCCGATCACCTGGAAAGAGGCCGCACTCAACCTGCTGAACGCACTGGTACCGGACGACACGGAGGATCTCTCCGAAGCACAGATCCTCAGAAGAGCGCACTGCCAAGTAACACCTGACACGGCAGATGCGACGGATTTTACCACCGCAGAAGTCAGCAAAGCGATCTCGAGTCTTAGGAATGGAAAAGCCCCCGATCTGGACCGGATTGAGGTCGAGGTTATGAAAGCCTCGTACGGAACCCTCTGGAACGACTACGAAAGGCTGTATAATAGCTGCCTAAAGCACGGGGTCTTCCCGAGG
>SMSQ01016069.1:0-10312 GCA_019453375.1 Ctenoplectra terminalis
TTCATTTAATAAATTCTTCCTTCTTCTTTCTGTTTTGTAAGAAATTTATGGTTTGAGAAGATCTTTATAAATATATCTATTCTGTAACTCATGATTACTTATATATTAATCGTCTTTAAACTCTAAATTTTATTATTAAGAATTCTGAACCATTGTACTTGTAGAAGCATCGCACAATTCTCTCGGTATATAATTTACAACTAGCTACTGTTAGGTTATGGAGAAGAAAAAGGATGAAACGTTATTCTCGAAATAGAAAACACCAGGTAGACGATATGTTGCGATACACCTGCACAATTTGAAAAGAAACAACGAAAAGGGAGCGGCATTGTATTCTTGCTAGGTTCAATTCAATGGTCGAAGCTCATACCATCGAAATTGAAGTGTGGATAGCAGTGTACGTTACATGTCGCTTATAGATTCGTCGAGATGCCCCTGGCGATCGAGGGTCAATAGAAGTACGCGACAAACAAGAGGTTGTGCATCAGTTGGATTAGATTGAATAAAGTTGGCGATACCGTTTGAGTTGAAAACTAGCGTATAGCAGTTTGGTTTGCTTCCGCCACAACTCTTTGATAAAACAGAATCTCTTTGACGAAGATGGATGATTGTTTCCACTGGTGCAGTTCATGTCTCGCGCAAAAAGAAACGCCAATATCAGAAATTTTTTCTTTTCTGGCGATCGTACAACATAATAAAAGGGTTGTTTGCACGAGTCGCCATTACAAAAAACTTGCAATTGAAAAGAATATCGCGCTGCGTTGTAAACACGAACGGTCTGGTATTTTCCAATCTTCCAACGGATGTGTAAATAAAGTAAAACATGAATCAAAGGATTAATAACATCCATACCTATACGTGTAATAATAAAACCAATATCAGGAAAGTAATTCTAGGATGATTAGAGTTTGCCGAGAAAAATATGTATATTTTTAATGTCTCACAAATATTTTGGTGAATGTAATCTTAAGTAATTTTCAATTAAAATAAACAACCCTGTTCTGGTGGAATAGAAAGAACACAATGCAATTTTTAATTGGCTCTGGAATAAAGTCTTGATCTCTTTGCTACAGAGCTACAAAGTTTAACGGATAGTGATTTCGAAGTTCTCGCACTATCTGAAGTCAAGCTTCTTCTTTTTAACTCACGATATTCTTAGCCGGGACCTCATCCCGTTCGGATTAAGAAACTCCATCGAAGACGTGATTAAAGATTAGATATCCTGTCGGCCCTTGGCATGAGTCATAGTTTTTACTTCGATCGATTAAAACTTGAAGTTTATTAGAATCTTATTAAACTGTCAACTGGTTTATCTTTGGATACAATATTTTACTCTGCTTTTTTTATTATAATTAACACCTTTGAGGGAAAAATGTACATTATATAATAGCTTAAAGTTAAATGAAAGACGAAACTTAACGAAAAAAAAAAAAAAAAAGGAAATTAAATATTGGTAAAATATTTGCGAATAGTTTGCATAAAAACTTTCATAGTTTTGTTATTGGTGAAATATATTTTCTCGGAATCTTCTTCATGAAGAACTCTCAATTCCAGCTGGAGTAACAGTGCTTCCATGGTGCGTGCGTGCAATGAACGAGAGTCCATCGTCCTTACTGACTATTCAGCACTATAAAGGGAGCTCAAATATTGATTCGGTTGGCAATTATGAGTGGTTTTTCACTGGGTCTCCACGGACATACCCTTCGGTCCTGTTCTCCGGGTCTGCTTAATTACGGGATGTTTGCGTTTCTCAAAATTAAACTCCTGCCGGTCAGGGTAGTGCATCGCGATAGCCCTCAGGCTACTCTAAACAAATTTACATCAAACCGGAGAACGTGCCACAATAGCCGATCATAATCCTTCAACGGGTTTCGCTTCTATTTCTTCGTTCCCATTTCTCATCAAACACATAGCATTCCGAGCACTTTTACCTTTGACTGACGTATAAAAATGTCTGAAAACCGTAACGCTTTAGGCAAATTACATTTTTTACTATTTTAAGCCATTATCAATTTTGTAGGTAGCGAGAAAAAAAATATAGATCGCAAAAAGGAATAATACGAATAAATTCTACAATTTAAATTTATTATTTTAAACATTGAAATTTGAATTTAATAATATAACTGAATTTAACCCTCTATGGAACCGTGTGACTTAAAAGTTAGAAACTCACGTATCTATATTTGAAAAAATTAATTTTGTTTAATTATCACTGCACTATTAAATTTGATTGCTGTATTACTGTAATTATACCACGATCCATCTATAACAATTATTAGTTTAAAAATTTTCAAATCAAAGTGAAAAACTGTAATCGATCGTAATTTTTTCTCCAATAAGCAGACAACATTCGAACTATAGAAGGTTAAGAATGGTCGAAGATATTAAATGCTAGGATATTGTTTTGTTACTGACCTTTTTCACTTTCTTTACTAACCTTAGGAATAATAATTCTATAATTCGCTTGCGATATAATTATAATTTTATAATAACGCTGTATAGTAATATTGTATAGATTTTCATAGAAATAAGAAAACAGCATAATTGTAGAAATTAATTTATATTGTTCTTAAATGTGAAGGAGCAGTTTCAGAAGATATCTGTAGAAATTGATTTCGATTATTCGAACCTCATGATTTTTATTTGAGAAATAAACCAGGTATTCTACAGCTTCGATAAAATGAAGTTGAAATCTTACATGTTGTACTGAATGGAAATTTAATACAATGAAATTAATTTTACGTTAATTATTTATAAACACTATGGTAATAAATTAAATTCTATGAAATAACTTGATTAAAAAATATAAATTGAAAAATTAAACGATCTATTAGGAATAATATTCTGTGCAAGGTTCTACGAGTAGTTTCTTGATCAAAACTTGTACCTACTGCTGTGCATTTTTGCTACGAAACGAAAAATACTGTAAAACACTGCACTAAATTCTAAGACACTGAAACACTGTACTTTAAAAAGGTACTTGTTACCTTTTTATATACATAATACAAGAAATTTATGCAACATTAATTGCACAATACATATACATAACAGTTGGATCTCTTTCTATAAATCAAGATTACTCTATACGTTTTTTACAATTCAACGCTCGGATGAAAAAGAAAGACGAAAGGAAAGAAGCCAGTTTCAAAAAGGAAAAACAAAAGCGTTAACCTGGCAGACATAATAAATCAAAAATTCCACTTCCATCGATAATACAGAAATGTCTCTTTTCACACACACACATATATTATAAATATAATAATACTAAAATTATAATTGCAATACTTATAATTTGAACATTCCCGATTTTTTTATTGTTTTCCTTTAACACTAAAACTAGCGACGATCAAAATGTATTTATTTGTACTGAAAAAATAAAAATGAAAGCAAAAAAAAATAAAAAATAAAGTGAGAAAATAAAATAAAAAATAAAGTGAGAAAATAAAAAAAAATGAAATTTGTACTAAAAAAAAAATATATTGCAAGGGAGACAAACTTTTATCTATGTTTTTGATAAAAAATAGCGAAAAATTCTCTAAAAGATACCTCATAGTTAATTTATACAGTTTCTGTGAGAAATTACAAATGGATCATTTTGGCACCTTTGGTAGTTTTAATGTTAACATTTTTCGTTTCTCCGTCGCAATTTCTTATAGTACTACATAATTTAGAAAATTTTAATTCGCAATACCACATAATCGCTAATAAAGATGAGCATACAAGAGCATGAAAAATAATGTTAGATTTAAAATTCGTTAAAATTGACATTGCCCATTTTCCTCAAGAACTAACTTAACAACTTACTTTCCATCAGTTTGGAAATTTTTTTTCCGTTCAGCGCAAGAATAAATACCTTCGCATTTGTGCGAGTGTTGAAGGAGTTTGATCGTGATAGAAAACAGATTGGAATAAAGGGGGACGAAGCGAATTTCTCCGAAAATCCCTTGCGGTTTACTTTTGTGGCAGTAAATTAACGGTTCACGGTGAGACTTCTCTTGGGACTCCTTCATGACGTCTCGACCAGTTGCAGCCCTTGATACGCTTCCGCTGAAATTAGTGAAAGTTGAACGGAAACGGTAATTCTCGGATGAAGGAATAGCAAATCGCGCTGAAATTTTCTTTATCCTTTTTACGATACAATTTTAGTCGTAAATGATCGCGAAGAAAGATAACCGTTTGGTAATGTCTATTCATTTTTCTTAATATTTTTATCCCTGTGAAGAATTATATCTGAAATAAGTACAGACTTTTTGAATTTATGTATCTACTAAATTGTGTTTAGTAAATTTATTTTATCAATAATGTGTTTGACGATATAAATTATAAATGATAATTGTACAAGAAAGAGATTTTTAAACCTTCTGTTTTTCTCACTTACACTACAGAATTCGTATTCCTCGAAAAATTTTTTTTAATTCTAAAATATTTTAGACCTACAAAATATGTAACATTAAAGAAATAAGCACGGAAATTAAATACATTAAGTTTGATAAAGGATATTTAAAAGTATAATATTTATGTAAAAGTAAATTTCATTTCGAGTCACATGAACCCAAGGAAGAATGTTAATTACAAGCAGATGGTTGAAATTTTTTAGGCAAACTGTATTTCTATTTCTTTCTCCAAAATTGCTGCAACTCGTGAAAAAATAATATTTAAAGGCTATAAATTCAATTGCATAACATAAAGTTAAACAAACTTTAAAAAGCGCTTTAAAATGAAAAAATATAATGCAAAGTATACAATTTCATTGCAACTCCAACTCGTATTTCTTAATTTATATATTTTTTATTCGAATTTGTTGGTGGATACACGACTTTTAACAATGTCTGTTTCAAAAATTAAATTCCAATTAGTAATAAAGCTTCTATAACCCTATCATTTTCGAGTGACAGATTAGTTCTACCGGATCGTACGTTTAAATCACGCTGAGATCTTAACACCAAAACTACCAAAGCGGTCAAAATGACCGGCTTGTAATTTTTCATAGAAATTATATAAATTTACAACGATTCGGTTTGGGTAATTGTTCATGATTTTCTGTGAAAAATATACGTAAAGATTTGTTCTCCTTACGTTATGTATTTTTTTTAGAATACCTACCATTTTCATTTTTTTGGATACAAATAGGTCTACTTTAATCGTCGGTAGGTTTACTGTTAAAGAAATAATTAAATAAATCGTTATAAAATAATTATTTGCACCATTTTGTAGAAACACCGCATTCTACATAAACGTAAAAGTAATTGATAATTCATAGAAATACGAAGCAATCTTATACTTATTCTTGAGGTTTTCAAGATCCAAATAATAAACAGAAAGTACAAAGTATCGAGCGAAATTGTGAACCAAAAAAAAAAAAAGACAAAGCGTCTAACAAAGTATTGGCTTCGCAACTGCTGTATTTGCGTTTTAACAATTATAGCAGCCTGTTTCTCGACACCACGTTCCGCAAATGATTCGCGAGGAAAGAACGAAAATAAGAAATGGCAGGAGACGAGGAAAATGGAAGGTGACGAGCTACGTGCTTCGGTATCAAGCAGCCGCGAGCTGCTTCCGCGAACTTTAATTAAATAATGAGGTGACGCGGGCGACGAGGGTGCATTCGCACCACGAAGCGAGACCGACAGAAGGAGGGGCCAAAGGTGAAAGAAAGACAGGCGGAAGCGTAGAAGCCAGCGGTAAGAAAGACCGCGGACTTGGAAAAGGGGATGGACTCGGGGCCGAGGTGCCAAGTTGCTAGGTGACTTTGCTAGTTATTTAATTAGCCCGGAGACTCTCCTTTGCTCCACTGCATTCCCCTTTCCTTTCGACTCTTTTTACTCCTCGAAACGTCAACCCTCTCCCTTCATTCGACTCGTTCCTCCTCCTACCGCGATATCCCAAGACTCCCGGTGCCTTCACCGCGATTCCTTTATGACCTCCAGAGGACAATGTGCCGCTTTCTCTCTTTCCAAGCCCGACTTATTGTTCTCTTTGGTCATTCTTGCACGCCCATTTACGCGTGCGGATCCTACTTCGCTCGCACAGAGAATCGGTGCGATCATGCAGAAACGACGGAAAATTTTCACTTTGAACTCCGCTCAAATTAAAATCGGCCGTTTGTACGCAAAGACGGTAGATATTCTGTGGGAATCGAAGAGGAAACAAATCTCGTTTTATTAATTAATTTTCATCAGTTCTTTCATAGTTGTAACTACCTCAAATTACTTATCGATACACCATCGTTAGAGGAGATGGTCTAAATATTGGTTAGCACTTTTATTTCAGGATTTATCGTCAAACCTGTTGAAAACTTTTGAGATATTACAACGCGACAGATCAAAATAATAGATGCAGATTTACGTCTTCAATGCTAAATTTCTTTTGTTCATAAATTATAATTTCACTTTGTTCTTGAGAGGGTGAAGCATCTAACTTAATTACATACGTAATAGTTTACTTCTTTCGATTATCTTATATGGAATTTATATGCACTTACTTTGCGTATTTATAACGCAATGTGTATCGTTAATAGAATTAAAACATGATTAGGAATTAATTAACACTAGAACTACGGAAGCGATCAACATAACTTGTTTGAAATTTTTTATATAAATTCTATAAATTAAGAAAGGTGCATTTTTAGGGATATTCGATGATTCTCTGCAAGGAATACGAAGAAAGATTTATTTCCCTTGCAACAAATGTTTTCTCAAATACCTATCATTTTGATTTCTTTGGTACAAGTTAGTCTACTGTAATCGTTGGTAGTACTAGTGTTAATGCTCCTTAATAATAACATTTTATTCCTAAAAATACAAGGTAAGAAGCCTGTACAGGTTCATATTGCTATTACAGTAAGAATAATATTTACAATGTAGATTAATAATCTATAATCTTAATTTATCAGTATCTAATTTTAATAATCTATAATCTTAATTTAGGATATTAATTCAAAGGTAAATATAAACACTGATCTGTGAGGTTGATTTTACTTAAAAAATTCGAAACTAACAGAAATATTAATTTTCGCGGTTGATCAACTAAACTGAAGTTGCAATAGTTGTTCCAATAAATAGCCAGCAGGCAGAGATTCGTCGTAACACAACAACGGCAAAGAAATGGGGAGAAAACGAACAAGAGAGGGGAAGAGTAGTTTGTGCTTGTCGCACTTTCGAACAAGGAAAACGAACAGATTCCCCATGGGAAGTTGGCAACCTTTTCCTATGTTCGACCAAGCGCTATTTTCGATCTAAACCGCCAACGAAAAAGCATCAAAAGCTTACCAGGGCTTAACCTGGTGACAGGATGATTACTGGTATTATTGGAATTACTCGAGAGCGAATTGCGCAACATGCCATAACGAACTCGCAGTATTTCGAAAAGCGTGCATTAACCCCGTGGATAGAAGTCTAATGGTACAGCCGCCAAATCCCTAAAGACTGCAATCTAGGAAATTCTAACGGATATAAAATGTATTTTTAAGTATTATGGATCGTTATCCTCAATTATGGTTACAAATTTCTTTCTTTTATACGGCTTGTTAATAATTGGTTTCTTTTTTATGGTTGTGTATAATCTAAAGAAGCAGACATCGATGAAATTTAATCTTTATGTCACGAACGTATAAATTTATCGTTAGCTTTATTCTTATATATTTATTCGTTGATTTAATAATATTATAAATAGACTACTACGTATTGTATGAATCTTCATAGATTTCTCAGGAATAGATACTTAAATAATGATAATTTTTTATTTACTATGTCAATATTTTAGAGAAAATGTCAAGTTGTTTTTTACTCAAAGCATCATATTTTAAACAAATATATCAAGTTACGATACAATTGGAAAGATATCAAACAGTTTATAGTATCCAAAAACTAAAAACAGGTGAATTTTCGTTCAAAGAGCATATGAGGTTAAACTTACTATAATATGTCATACTTTATTTTACCGAATATTATTATACGAATTAAATATAAAAATTATGACTACAAATAACTATGTTTCTAGTGAAAACTATAATATTGGTGGTCTTCTTGCTCAGCATTCCTATTGTTTGTCATGTGTTACATACATAGACGTATATTATCTATTTATACATATAGAGTTAGTTCTATATAAGTTTATATTTAGTAGATTCGGAGTATTTTTAAAACAGATGCTTCTTTAAACTCCTTTTATTCTTAAACAGAGTGAGTTTTATGGTTAGAAACTGAGAACCAATTGCCTAATATTCAATTAAAAAACGATACATTACTAAATATTTTTATAGTAAATTTTCTTTGGTGATGAAAAAATAATAGTCATAATCAGAAAGTTAACTTTTTATTATAAATTCGTAATTAATACCAATTTAATTTTAACGTTAATGACAAAAAAATGTTCTTCAACTTAAAAATCTTTCTTTTGACTAAATTCTTATTTTGATCCGATCCGTCTCGATCTACCTTACACATTATTTCATTTTTATAGTCATGTTATTTGTTTATGAACTCTTGAAATATTTTTAAATGTCTATGATACAGTACCAGTGCTTACTACTTTTAACGCAGTCAAAATGTATTTCACTTCGACAAAAACTGACTGAAATATGTCAAACTTTAGATTCGCTTTTACAGAATCGTTGTACGTAAAGAGAAAATCTCTAACAAATACTTGAAAATTTTTGCGCATGCACGCGCGTTTATTCGTATTCCTTTTACACGTCCTTAAAAAATTTCAGGAACATCTGTTACAACCAGATCAGAAAGGGGAAAGGGTTGAACAGGTGCGACAAAAAGCCTCGACGAAATTCACAGTAAACGCGACACTCGGATCAAAGCGGTTCCCGATTTCCGTAGTCAAAGTTATAGTGGTATATTACTTTTTACACAAAACGAATTCGACTTTTCGGAAAGTGAATTCGTGAAAATCGATATTAAGCGTGATGAAAATTTTACTCTCAATTTTCCGAACTACGCGTCATTTACATATTTCAAAATACTATCATCGTAACGGTGTGTGACAGCTTTATAAAAGAAAAAATCGAGAAGAATTATTGAATATTAGAAATATCACTCAACTGTTACAAGACGATTTTGATAAAATTTTGCGCACAGCTGGACAGAGCTGTACAAGAAATTCAATCGAGATGAAATATTGCATTTTATCAGCAATTTGTGCAAACGTCGTGAACTCGTTACATTTTGTTATGTAAATCAATAATAGAAATGCATTACATGTATCCAAAAAATTTATTTACCGCGTTTGAATCATGATTTTGTTGGATGACAATTTGTCGTCACACGATTCGTAGATAATAATTGGTCACGACAGAATCTTTGTAACTGCCAGTGTATGGCTAGCAGTCATTTCGCTAAATATTCTGTACATCAGTTCATATTATTATTAACTAAAGACTTTTGCCTTTTCTTAGCTTTTGCAACATCATTCCTTCTCCTGTCTCTTCTACAATATTTCATTTTTACGAACTTATATACATCGAATTCGAAAGCACAGAATTTGTATTTAGATTTAAACTTAAATTTTGATCACTAGTTGGTGGTCAGTAGTAGTTTGATTTAAATTATCTTTAGGATTCTAAGATTTTTTCAAGACATTTTTCTTACAAAGAGTGTACATTGCAATCAATACCGGAAAGCATTTATTATTTGTAAATGATGCGAATAATTTTATGCTTAAACGTACAGAAATTTCAATGTTTTTATTTTGAATAAAAGAATTTGTAAATTTAACTATTTATCTGTTTATTATATTTTTTTTCTAGGGTTGTGGCAATATGATACTAAAAGACAAATTAATCTTCTATAAGCTGAATTTTCTTTATTTATAATGGTAACAATTGTAATTGATTATAATATTTTAATTTAATCTAAAATTTAGAAACTGTAAAATTGATTGAAAAATGGTTATAAATAATTTGGCTGGTAACAGTATAATGATAACCCAATAAAATATAATAGTAGTGATAAATAAATAAAGTAAAATTTCAAAAATATGTACACAGTGGTATGTAATTTCTGAATCGCAGGGCGTTACAATTGGATTAAGCTGGAAAAATCAGGAACAGATGAGAGTTAATCAACGTTTGTAAAATAACAATATTCACGGATGAAATTTTCCCATTTTCTGTTTTTTGAAATTGTAAAATGTTTGATTTCTATCTGATTGTATTATGCTTTCATATATTTGTTCAAAATATTAATTTATGAGTAAAAAAAGCAACTTGTCGACATTTTCTCCAAAATATTAATACAGTGAATAAAAAACAAATATAATTTGTCTAATTATTTCTGAGAAACGTATGAAGGTTAACAAAAGTTCA
>SMSQ01016069.1:17299-29836 GCA_019453375.1 Ctenoplectra terminalis
TAATAAAAATAATAAAAGAGCTTGCAATCATGCGAAGTTAATAAAGAATTTAGTAAAAAAAAAATCAAACAAAAAGAAAGAGCGATTCGTTTCCAAAAAAAATTTTATCTTTGAAACATCTTCTGTTTTAATGCTAGAATGAACCAACAGTATCACAAATACAATGCATTCTATCAATAACTGTACAAATTCGCTTAACAATGATCGGTTTAATCGAACTTCCAAAATTTCATTTGATTATGCTTATATTATCGTTATACTATTTCGTATTATCAGCAAATCTCTCTAAATTTATCAAGGCAAACTAAGTGAAACGAACAACGGTGTGGTATGAGCTTGATATTAAATCCCGCATGACCTATTCCACATGATCGCGCCCTGCCGCGCGTTTCCCACGATCGTTAGACTATTTTTTCATTTAGCCAGTGACCCAAATCCATTAACAAAATAATAAGAACCCCGCCCGTTGACACAAAAACGCTGCGATGATGTTCTGGCGCGTGTCAACAACCCCTAACCGAAAATGGAGGTGCGTGCAAACGCCTATCGAAATGGTACGATGTCTTTTTTAGAAGATATTTAATGCTTCTCCGTTCCTAGAGAACGTCTTTTATTATTCTTATTTCTTAATTAAAAAAGAAAACTGTATTTACTTTTCAAATTATATCCTTAATTCCTTAACCCTTTGCTTTATTATTGTTTCAACAGCTGCACATGTTAACGATGGTTATTAATTTACGCCATTTACGTCTGGTGATTTTCAATCTTATAAATTGAAGCTAAAATTAAAATTAAAGTAAAAATTTAAGTTTATTACAAACACAGCGTGTTTTTATAGCACTTGCACCATCACGAATGTGACTCGTGATCGTAAAGCAAGGGGTTAATAAATTCTAACATCTAATATTTTTTAATTCTAACACTTTTAATTTCAAGTTATAGATTTAGATTGATTGGTTAAAATTTAGTATGATTTGTAGTACACGTGCAGCAATGATGTAAAGAACAGCATTAACCAAGTTACAAAGTTGTCACGAATTAAAGTATCAATAAATAAGTGGGCGAGGCTATATGCATGTAACAGTCGGTAGAGACAGAATTAACCATTCAATGCTAGGGTTTTCTTTGGAATGTAGGTCAAAACATAATCGGGTCTTTTAATCTTTTATTTTTGAGGATAAGACAGTTTTTTACAATAATAAAGATTTTACGTTTTTTTTTAAATTTAAAGTATATTTTTCATTAAAAAGGTACTTTTTTGTAAAGTATTGGGATATGAAAATAATTAATAGTTAAGTAATCAATTACAAAAATTAATTAATGTATTTAAGTAATAATTGACATATGTAAATACATCTAAATGCCTCTGTTTTCAATCTTTTTATTAATTTGAATTAGTGCAGTAAAAAAAACATAGCCATAGGCGGAGTGCAACATCGCAATTTCGGCAAAAATATCAGGATTCTTTTCTTCCAAATTTATTTTTAATTTATTTTCCGACAGAAACTGATCAAAGAAAAAATTAGGAATTTACAAGATTATCAAAGCTTTTGCAGAAATTACAGAATTATGTGCACGCTAAAAACAACTCAAAACTATTGTCAACTAACTATTTGCTAAAAAATATTAGTCGAACAATGGTATACTTTTGCGTAAAATGGATTCGTAACAAGTGGCGAACAAACTTAAATATTGTTCGAACTTGAACAAAGTAGTGCAAACTGGACAAGTGTCACTCGAGTTAGAGGAAAAAAGAACGACACGTTCTTTCTACCGTCTTAACACATTCGCAACAGCTGACACAAATTTACCTCTTTACAAATTCCTTTACTGATAAATTGAAATATTTAATTTTTCTTTAATTTTAAATCACAAATCATTACAAGCATCATATCAAGAAGCAATATCTTATATTCTTATATTCTTATATTTTATAATAATCTTATATTCGCACAAATTTAAACAGCAGACCTTTGCTGTATCCAGCTACAGATTTTTGGAAATTATGTGCGGTCTTCAGCTAAGCATCACGCTGAAAATTACCCGTCGTGAATGTGTTAACACGTTCCTATTGGTTTCACATGACAAAAATCTACAGTATAGTTTGCAGAAATTCAAAAAATAAGTCATTGGCTGTGATTGAAATTTCTTTTTCGCGGCTTGCTAGCGAACGTTCTAAGTAGTTATGATTGGTACTGATTGGGTGAGTTTAACTTAATTTTTCAATTTATTCTGAGTTACTCGCACAAGCGCGGCTTGAAAACAACGCTCTCGTAGGCAACCGCCCGTCTTTCTCGCTTTCTGATTGGTCAGTGTTTTTCGTTAATAACTCGTTAACAAAGCCAAAGACATTTTCGCAAAGGAAAAGGTTGCTTCAAATCATCTCAGGAACTCCCTATTTCCGGCTCCTTCACAGTGTCCGGAACACCCTGTTTGTAGCTACGAATTATAATCTATTTACATCGTAAACTGTTTGCTTTAAAGTAATAATAAGTTGTGAGCTATAATAGTTATATACTTTACAAAGAAAATATTGTGAATTAAAAGTTTCCTTCTTAGGTTGTTTATGTATAAAAATTTAATAAAATGTTATTACGTTTATATTGACAAAAGACAGAATCTGCTTTATATGATACAAATACTGTTTTCAAGCAGAGAAAGCAACCGAAGAAGTTTAATAAACATTATTGTGTGTTTCTTATATTGAAAAACGGAAATTTTTACGTGTGTAATAATTTTGTCTTAAACTTAAATACGCAGCGAATTAATGGTAATGTTAACCTTGTATGATTTACTTCCCACGATGTTCCAAAAACAAACATACATTATTGATTTTCTGCGAATTTCAAACTTTGTTTGCAGTTCAAACACATGCACCATGAGTTTTACAGCATTTCAAAGGGTAAATTTTTCATTTGAGTTTACATATCAACAAGAGTATACCGTTCGTCAGTCATACTATCATATTTTTACGTTGCACCGACAACGGTGCTTTGGTGGTAAAATAAACAAAGGTACATTAATTTACCGTAGAGTCGAAAGTTTTCGGAATAAACTACGATACCGATAATCTCCTTTCCCGTGGTCCTTAATTCCAAAAACAATTAAACCCAAATCTAATGAAGTTTTCCCACGTCCTATGAATAAATCCAATTATTAACTCTCGCTTGATCGATATGGATATAAAGTACATATTCCGAAAGTTTGGAATTAATTCTAATAATTTTATGTTTGCTCTTTCCAGATTAATGTTGAATCGAATATTCGTTTCATAATTCTTACACGTTCATTGTAACTGGAATAGAATTAATTTATCGTTAACCTTGTTAATTTTAGATAAAATTTACCCTACATAATTTACATGTGAAATAAATTCAAGATTAATTTTCCAACAATTTTAAGAGCGTGGAGATTAGGATAAAAAGAAGGATAAATAAAATAAATAGAAACGACGCAAGAGCTTGATCGATTTATTTTAAATGCTTCAACTTCAAAGTAAAATAATTTTTCAGTGATTAAAATTACGTTAAATTAAAAAATACTTTCATTATTATTGTATTTATTTCTTATTAATCACGATGAATTGCACACTACAAATAATCATTTTAAATTACAGAATACCCATAAACTATCTTATAAATACTTTGCTAAACTTTGCTGAAAATAGTTAAAAATCTTCGTATCACGAGATGCAGCACCAACTCTGAAACGAGATAAATAATTACGTAAATCCAGGTTACAATTTCAAAAATTAGCCACGATATAAGCAGCTAAAAAATGACTTCGGAGAAATATCTCGAGATTCGATTAAAAACCGAAAGTTATCTCACTTTGCAATAATCGTATCTCGATCGAGAACCATAAAAATGTACGTTGCCCTAATACGATCAAATTATTTCAAGCATAAGGTGAAAAAAAAAAGAAACAGTTCGATTCACGTTGCCTGTTGTAGAATTTCCAACGTATCGGAAAGTCTAGCGTTTGCTGGTATACTCGAGCAAGCAGCACGCGTTAGCGCTTCGACGTCGGTCGGAGGGGCTGGACGGGGGTGTGGAGAACCGTAGAATAAACTTAGACATGTTTGCCGAGCAATCAAATATATGAGTGGAAAGTCTCGCAGGCGTTATCGATTGGTTCGAACCGGCTGTGGTGGCACACAGGCGAAGAGGAAAGAGAGAACAGTGGAACGGATGGGTCTGGAAGGGGTCGAGAAGGGGTCGACAGAGGGTTCGAGACGAAATGAGAACGGGGAGATCCACGAAACTATATAGTCTACATCGTCGTCAGCGGAGGGCCGAGCGGTTTGTCCAGTGTTTGTTGTTCGCCGTTGTTCGAGGGAGCAAACATAGTTTTCGAGCCGACGAGAAGGAGCCGCTGGAACAGCCGAATGGACGCACATACATACCTTCGTCTATACGCACCAGTGTATATACTATATGTATATACAAATACACGCTATATATGTACTAACGATATATAGGCGTGTATGTAAGAAAGAAATAGAGAATACTATGCACGTGTGTATGTATATAGGTACGCGAACTTTCGAGAAATTCGACTCTTTTATTTCCGCGCGACCTTACTACCCGTCTGCTTCGAAGCGGCGGAGAAAAATCTCAAGAGCGCATCGTCTTCGAGAGCTCTGTCGGAGATTTCGCTTGCACAAGAAGGAATAGCGGGATGGGCCAGAACAAGCTCGGAAGCTCGGACAAATTCTTGCGATGTCGGTGAACGACAGGGGTTGAATCGCGAGAAAATTTTATCCACCTACCTACACTTCGGATCGCTTTTATCTCCGATTTCGGACATTCTTCCCCATTCTTGTCGTGAATTCCTCCATAAAACACGTCGAGTTCTATAAGAACAGTTAAATAGCACAGGATTTTATGTCCGATAAAATTGAATTTTGATGGTTAGAGGTATCCTCAGCTGTGCAAACGATTTTATTAATTCATCGAAACGATGTTCCTCTTACAATTAGTTTATCTTTCAAGAGTATACTTTTTATGGAAATCGGGCTCGATATTGGCGAGAGGTTTCGTGATAAAAATAAACGGAAAGTTTCCGTGTCTTAATTCGAATTGAAATGATTATTCTAAAATACTTTCAAATACCATGGTGAAATTCAATTATACTGTTTACCTTTTGTTTGTTCCTGGTGAAAAAAACTAGAAGGTTGTGGTAAATGGTCAATCGATATCTAGAAACAAATTAATCCTTCGCACACCCAGACCTTTTTAAGTTTCATAGGACTACAGTTAAAACTGAATGTTGCTTTGAAATGAAAAAAAAAATTATAAATGTTTACAAGTTTTTATCTATTTGGTTAATTTGCTTTGTTTCAAAACGGAAAACAATTTTTTAATTGACGAAAATATAAAATTTAATTTAAAACTCAACCTTTGAAGAAAATAATACATCTCGTTATAGCGGCGCCAGCAGAATGCAAAGGGTTAATGAAGACTAACATTCATCATAAGTTTCGTATATTTTTTAAATAAATGTACGGTATAAATATGTACGCCATATTAATTCAGAATTAATATATTGTACCATTTTTATTCTGAATTATTAAAGATTATAATATTACGTACGTTCGCATATAATTAGCGCATAAAAATTTAAAAGATAGTCATCTGGATTAAAACAAATTTTGTTTTTTTAAATCACAATCTAACTTAATAATGAATTATTAAACTAACGCAATATCAAAGTACGAATCAACAGAACCAACATTAAGAATAAAAAATCGTGACGAAAGACGTCTCTTATTATATTTACAGTACTCCACTTCGGTTTTCTTTGTCAAACTATTTCATCCTAATTCGCAACCTCATGTATGTTGTCTTACAGTACCTTGCAACATCTTGTAACGGGTTACAATAGTTTTTAAAAATAACATCTACAATTAAAATAGTAAAATAACTAAGTTGTCATTGCCAGAAGTATAGCCACCACAATGTACTGAGTTCTTCGTTCGGACCTTGACTCAAAATGAAAATTAGGGTCCTTCTTATTATTAATAATAAAATATACTTGCAGGGTGAAGTACTTAAACCAGGCCTCCTGAATATTTCAGCTGATGTTTATGATAGAAAAAAATATGTTGGATCAAACATGCTTTGTGTCGAGGGGCAGGTAATTTGATGTAAATAGTTTCTTAATAGGTGGAGATGTAGAGGTCACATGAAGGTCAACTTCGTTTTTTTTAATGGAACGATACATTAAAATGAACAAGGTCAACTGCATGAAAAAATAATTTATTTTATGCGAGCGATCGAATATTTTATGTAACGATGGTTTACTAATAATCAGTAAATTGTTGCTTTAAATGGTCAAACTGGTGATCTTGAGGTCTTTGTCCTCTCTTTGGTTGTTGATATTTCATTGTATATCTACTTATTTCAGTAAGTAGGCTTCATTGTACACTTACTCCTCCACAAATAAAAATTTAAGAGTGTTAAGTTGGCAAACCACAAATAGCGCGCGCCATTTATGGATTTCCTGTCCGACCGATCCAACCATATTCAAAGTTCCTATTCAGAATGTCATTAATATTTCTTGCCGAATGAGCAGGACATCCATCTTGCTAGAACCATGAATTGTTGTATGTCCAGTGAAATGTCTTCGAACAATTGTGGCAAAATACATGGATAAAATAGGGTCCAATTATTTTATTATTAAGAACTCCATTTTCATTCTTTCAACGCTTCAGAGCATGCATTGACGCTGAAGGTCACCACTTTGAATATTTAAAATATTAATAAATCGCTCGCATAAAGTAAATTATTTTTTCATGCAGCTGACCTTCATATGATCTCTAAAAAAACTATTTACATCATATCATGTGCCCCTCAACATCAAACAAGATTGGTCTAACATATTTTTTTCTATCCCCAATAACAGCTAAAATATTCAAGTGGCCTGTTATGGTTGTCTCACTCTGTATAATTTAAAATGTAGAAAGAATAATTATAATTAATCTAACACTGAAAACTAACTAAGAAAATTATAATACTGTCCTCTAATTTTTGGTATTTAACACTAGAACTACAGAATCGATGGATATAATTAATTTATCGCAATTTTTCTTAAAATTTCAATAAGTTTATAACTTTGTATTTTTCAAGCTTTTTCGTAATTTTTTGTAAAAAATATGTATTAAGTAAGGTTTGTTTCTTTCGCATTATGTAGTTTTTTTCAATACTTATAGTTTTTATTTTTTATTTTTTATTTTTATTTTTTTTTAGTACAAAGAAGTGTACTTCAGTAGTTGATAGTTCTAGTGTTAAACAATGATTTCAAGATAAAAGATAGATGTTGATTGCAAGGACTAATATAAGGTTTGTTTTTTCTAAATCCTTATTCATGTAATAGTCTTACCTACTGTTTGTGGACTTTTTACAGGATTTATATTTCTATTTTATGTCAACATCCATTTATTCACTCGTTTCATTCGTTCTACTCCATTTTTAATAAAAAATATGACAAAAACGTGATTCCTGAAAGGCAAAACATTATCGTGTCGTATTGGAACAGGCAGATTCGTCCTAATTCCTTTTAATCCTACCGCACTCTGTCCCAGTTAACGCACAGCAATCGGATCTCATTGCACTTATATTTCCGAACGTACCAATTCGGAGAAATTCTAAAACGTTTCTCAATTTTGACAAACGTTGCAGTTTCGCCTCATTCTTTTGTGCTTATGCGCGACACGTTAAAAATAGATAATAATAAATTGAGTAACAGAAAATTTTATTAATATATTATCGATCAAGGACAGATTTACGAATAGAGTGACTAAATAATAAATAATGATTTGATTAGAAAATAAATATAAAGTAAACAATACGCTATAAAATTGTATCTCTCCTAAAATTGTTTCGAAGTAGTATGACAGAATGTTTTCGATTATTTCGCGAACGATCGTAGATACGAGTAACTTTTCAGGATTGTTTGCTCACTGTGATACGCATTGTTATTGCTCGAAACCAGGAGTGGTGTCCCGGATAACCGAGCGTTTCTCCGTTCGTGGTAAACATCTTTTATTAAGTGCACGTTGCGCTCCACTGGCGCGTCAATTTTTCAAAGCACCCTCGAGTTCTTTGTCTTCGCGTCTCCATCTAACTATAACGATAAGCACGCGTAGCAGGTAGTAGGGGCGATTAATCGTTCCATCATCGTTGGAGATGCTCTCGACTCTGTGACAATGGCGGAAACGGAACTCCTTTTATCCCTCCCTCATGAAATCCTCAACGTAGATAAGCGATTTTCGTTTTTTTACAAGTACGAAATGTTCCGTCCGACGTGATGTTTCGTTGGTGAAAACAAAATCTCTGTCATTCAATCGAAAAACTTTATAAAGTGTGATATATTAAATTTTCTATTCCTCTGAATATTTAAGATTAACGAAACTTTTCTTTTCATTTCAGGCTGTGCATTCGTGAAACTTTCATCACATCAAGAAGCGCTAGCGGCGATCAATACCTTACACGGTAGCCAAACTATGCCGGTAAGTGGTTGCTACTTTTTTCACAAACATATCAGAAATTTATGTAAAACGGTTTGAAAATGTTACAAGATCGATGACAATACTTCGTAGAAGCGAGTATAGATGCACTACCGTTCTTAAGACTCCTGGCACTGGTAAAATCAACTTGATCAATTTCTAGCGACGATACATAAATCTTATTAAATTATATTAATCAGTCATTAATATAATATAAATTAATATAATAAATTAATATAAATTAATGATTGAAAGCAATATTCTTTATATTCTTTATATTCTTAAGGAATCGATAGATCGTGAATTGAAATTATTTATTTTAAAAAATTAAATACACGATTCGTAACCGCACACTGCGTGAATTGATCTCAATGGTTTTTTTATTAATTTAGAAAAAAGATTTTAATCTAATCTGTAGCGTAGCGATTAGGTAACACGAAGACAAAGAATTTTTCAAATAGAGAAACAGCTCCCTAAGATTTAACACTTATTGACTGTAATGTTGTTTTCATTGAATGTTAGTCGAATAATTTATACACAAAAATCAATTTAATCGTATCAAAATATTCTGCTACACATAGTTGTAATAGTAACAGTTAAATAACAAAACTTTGTTTAAAATAAGTAAGTGTGCGGATTCTTAGGAACGGTAATTTCCTAATAAGAAAAATATGAAAATACAAAAATTTTAGCGCTCTGCTTGTTTTTATAAATACGTATAATATTCGCGCAAACTAATTATAAAAAAATTAGCTTTGTCGAAAACAATTTGTGCACACTTTGTGTGTACAAATAAGCATGAGAATTCTATATTAAAGAATACAATATCATTTTTGGAAAGTTATGGCAATTTTTACATTTATGATGTATAATTAAAGAACAAATTTAAAATAACCGAAGGAAAATTACGTTAAAAACGACTTTAAACGACGATTATACTTACAACACTTTTTCAAATTAAAACGTATACCTTTGTATGAAAATTTATATTCGATAAAAAATAAAAATGTTTCATCAATAGAGTGCATGTTAAGAAATTAATAAAGTAACGATTTACAAGGAAAATTAAATTATTGTAAATAATAGATAATATTTCTAAGATTTTCATGTCAATAGGAACATTGAATTTTGTATTGAATATCGATTAGGTGTTGGAAAAAGTTGATGTAGATTTATCGTACAAAATTGAAGGAATCGATTTTTCATGAAGTGTAATTTAATTTAACAAAGCAATCATTATTAATTTCTACAGTTCTTCTTAAATGTTTCTATTACTATAAAAATCTTGAGTTTTGATTGAAAAAAATGAACCAATTATTACTTTGATCTCGATATCGTTTTGAATGTTTACGAGCTTGAAATGGAATTGAATCATTTTGGTACACTCTCTTTTTAATAAGAGAACGATCCCGATAAATACTACAAATGCGTTTTGCTACATTTCCTGCTATGTTCCCAAAATTAAATTTATAAAATATTATTCGCTTATATAGCGATAAATAACGGAATATTAAAAGAAATGAAGAACTGAAATAATGTACACTAACTAAATGAACAAAATCTTCTAATGATACCATCATTATTATATTATCTCTGCAGAGTGCTATAAGAAATTCAGTTTGAATTTGTCTCTAACAAAAAACTGCACAAATTTTTTCTGGTACCTAATACTTAGATATTTACAATTTATACCATGTTAAACAATGCTTATCGAGCGATATACAGTGTATCCGCGGTAACAGTGGACAGCCCTTTATTTCCTAACGTATTGCAAATAGCAAAAATTTTTTTATGAAAATTGCACGAACGCGAATTTTTTTTTTACTTTATTATTTAATAAGATATGAAAGTCAAATTAATTTTCTTTAAATGAAAACATGTGTTTTTCTTTAGATCATTGGATAATGTTTTCAAGGTGAATTCGTCAATCTTTCACATATATCATCGATTTTAATTCATTTTTGAAATACTAAGTTTATAAGTTCATTGATTACTCCGGAAAAGAAAAATGGAGAAAATAACTCAATTTGAAGTTTTCTTAATATTCAATTCCACATCTCCTTCAATATGTCCTTCATTGTTTAAGGAGCACTTCTAGAAATAAAATGGAATAAAATGTTATAAAAACTTCAAATTAGGTTATTTTTTCGTTTCTGTCCTCGGCGGCGGAATGTTATTTTCTTTTGAGCCTGCCATTCCTGACACAGATCCTTCATATCTGTTTCAAGTAGAGATTTTTAACAATTTGGTCTTCAAGCGCGAACAAGACCGCCAGCCGAGCTTCCTATTCCAACGAACTATTTTTCTGGAAAAATCAGTACACTTCTAAGCTCAGTGTTTCAAAAATTAATTAAAATTGGTTATATGCAGTTCGTCTTAAAAATCACTATCGTACATCTGCAGAAAAACACATAGTTCAATTTAAAAAAGATATCTTACTGAATAATGAAGTAAAACAAAATTCGCTCTCGGCAAAAGTACTGCCTCCTTGTAACATACATTTTTCTATGAAAAATGTTTTTTTATCTGCAATACGTTAGAAAATAAAGGACTGTCCAGAATTTCCGCGAACATCCTGTATATTAAATGTGCGCGAACTGACATCAACTAGGAACGACATAAATAGAAATAAACGTGCACAAAATTAAGACGGGAAGTGGAGTTGAAAATAATATAAATGACGGGAGTGCATCACAGATTCATGGACGGTCATTCTCTGTAACAAGTAAATCGTATAGGGTGGACAGCCATAGTAATGACTGTCGCGCCTGCAAACACCCCGGGCCTGCAATCTAATGACTGGCCAAACAGAAATCTGCATAACACTTGGAGAAGTATGGGTCACCTCCTTCTCCATCGTTGAATCTCCCATGGCCTCCATCAAACCACCAAACTTTCTCAGCTTAGGGTCGGACCAGGAATTCCCAGTTGTAATTGAATTGTCAGTGAGTTTCGTCCGGGATTTCACCTGCTGATTGGCGAAAGTTCGCAAAGCCGCTTGCCGAACTTGACCATAGAGCATTCCTCTCCCACTGTCGTCGTTGTTATCGTTCTATAATTATTCGTTCACGTCCATCGACATATCGAAGTTCGATCACTTGTTTATTAGGATTACGCTTAATCGTACGGCTTGACGATTAAAATTGAAACATCGGTTTAATGGCTGTCAGTGATCGATAAGAAGTGTATTATTTGCTTAATAATAGTTTAGGATATTTTACCATGTGCTGATTCTCTCGTGAATTTTAATTTGTAATTAAAATATGTTTAACCCTCTTATTATGTTTCTACAAACTAACTCTAATTTTATGATTATGATCGCTTACTTTTAAAAACGAATGTAATAAAAGATTCATTTATGTATTCTAAAACATGTATAAAAAGAGATACTTAAGGAATCTGAGTCTAATAAAATTCAAAATAAGAAATTTATGTAAATCGGAAAACGTTGTTGGGTCACAGAGACCCAGGCAGAATGGGAGGGTTAACTGTTTTACTTAAACTTCTTATGAAAATCTTGCTGAGCCATGTATTTAATTAAAATATATGTTGTGATCTTCTGTTGGTAATATCCAACTTTCTATGAAACAAATGAACACGCTAACGTAATGTAATTAAAAGGAACAGCAGATGAAGAAATGTAGTTGAAGGAACTAATGTGTAACTTATTAGGTATTATTATGTATTATTAATTGGATGATCTTTCATTCTATTATAAATTATCGATGGATAGTATAACTCTATATAGTTAGTTTAATTTTAACAAAAGCATTGGTATTATTAATTGGATGATCTTTCATTCTATTATAAATCATCAACGGATAGTATAACTCTATATAAGTAGTTTTATTTTAATAAAAGCATCGGTATTATTTGGTATTATTATTATTTAATGAGATTTTAAATTTAGTTCTCTCAAAAATAAAGATCCGTATGAAAAAACTTTATTCTTACATTTTCGACTCAATTTATGTGAGAAATCACTCTCTTGTCTGTTGCATTACGATTTCGAAAATACTTTGTACATG
>SMSQ01016080.1:0-40245 GCA_019453375.1 Ctenoplectra terminalis
TTCTTCGATTTTAGATAATTCACTTTGAAAGAAGTGTGCAAAACTAGATGAAAATACCTGAAATCACTCCTACACTTCGCACAATTATTTTTTTAACTTTTAGCTGGTAAGCTGGGGTTTAATAAACTCGATTAAACTTTCAGAAATGCTTATTCATTTCAGCTGTTTTTTACAAATTAAATTTGGTCGATACCCCTAATGTTAATATACCTACTTATCAAAAAGATCTGAATCCTTCTTTTTTTAAATCTAAAAATTTAATGTTTAAATAGAAAACAATTAAAGCAATTCAGAAATGCCAGACCTTATCTTCGCAGTTAAGGGTTAAAATTATTGTTTTTTTTCTATTATTTATCGTTAATTTTCTATTTATGTATATTCGTATGTCTGTACATATAACTAGTGTAATAAATGTTATTTCATAGTTTAAATAATTTAGCAAAACCAAATTTATATAGTTTCATTGATCGATAAATTCTTCTAATTGGCTTGATTTACTCGTATTTCTGAAAATCTTTAATTTTTATATTGCGCACAAACAAAAATTCGTAAACGTACAAAAACTAATGGTTAATATGTGCTTGTATATTCTTTATTTTCCATTAGAAACATGGTGCACTTTGGTTTTTTAATATAAATGAAAACTGAGTTCCGTTAAAAATGATCTTTCGCAAAAGACATTTTCTATAAAATATAATGTATTTCATCGTTTGAAAATTCTTTAAACAATATCTTTGCTTGAAAACAATGCTTTTTTTGTTGCTATTATTAAGAAAATACAACTTTTAATTATCAGTATAACTTCGGTATATTCTATTTCTCAAATTCATTTATCTTGTTCGGCGAAGTAGAGTCGTTACAGTAGAGTTCAGGTATTAATTATTACACAGATTAAAACGTTTGAAAAAAGCGAATAGTGTGCAGAAGTTTGATTCGTATTGTGTAATAATTTGATTTTATTATTTTATTAAATATTTCTCCGTTTTCTTGCAAATAATCTTACACCATTATATTGTTACATCTTTTTTTTCACAAGCATGATTAAACGTACATGTAAATTGCGTGGTCGATAAAACATTATAAGATTCATGTAATACAAGCAAAGTTAAATTGTAATAACACTTGATATTACTTTGAAATTTGTTGTAAACTTTTGTATGTTTGAAAATATAATTTTTCATTAATGCTTAAAAAATACGTAGATATATTTTGCTTAGTAAAAAAAAAAAAAGTGTAATAGTCTATAAGATCGAGTTATGTAAGTCGTAATAAATTTTTTTAATAAAAGAAAAAACGTTTTCTTATTTTAATCTACAGTGTCCGGCATTAACTACAACATTTTTTCATTAGTCTACAAGCTTATCACTGCGCTTTTTGTAAGAAAATATTAGGTTCTGATTTGACAAACATTCCTATAAGTTCATGATTAGTTTCCAAACCCAATGGACGTTTAGAGCGAAATTTATCATTGAAACCAAATATTCATTATTAAACTTTTTAAACCGTAACTGACATTTTCTAACGTTCAGAGCTTTAATACCATATACATCGCAAATATTGTTCGTTGCCGTAACCACCCTACTACTTTTCCTATTTACATATACATATAACATTATGTGTCACTGATGTTCTTTCTAAACATTTCAATCGATGCTAATAACTACGAGAAATAACCAATAATGCATTAAACATATGATTATCGGCATTGTTATTTATCAATGAATTAGTATTCAGATAGATCGGTACGTTGTACAAGTCGCATTGTACTATGGAAGTAGTATACATATAGAAAAAATGTTGTAATAAAGTATTACTTACGACTAGACTGTGGATGTTTATGCAAGTAAAATAAGTTAAAATGTGCAATAAATATGCAAGAATATTGTAATATTATAATTGGGAATATTATCTCTAAAATGTTTATTGTTGCTCGACTGTGTAACGAGTTGTGCTGTCCTGTTGAAACTACATATTTTGAAAGTTAAGTTCTCCTATTTTAATTATAAAGGTAATAAATATTATGTATTTTAATCGAATCTTTTTACAAGGTATGCTAGCTGGTATACCACGTTAACTCTTCATAATTTGTCATATGTACTCTATACCAGTGTTTCTTAACCACCGGGTTGCAAGAAGTTCTCCTGGAATTTGTCATTTTAATTTCTTAAGCATTTCTCATGGATTAATATATTAACTAAAAAAAAGAATTTACCGCGTTGCGGTTTCACAATGGTTGAGAAACACTCTTTTAAAGAACTGTCAAAGCGGAACAGAGAAAATGGCATTGGTTAAATGCCATTTTCTTGTTGTGAAATGTGTAAATCAATTATTTATATATTATTCAATCTATATGTATATTTTTGCGAGCTAAAAGGTGCTCCTGACAGTAGGCAACCTAATGCACTTGTCCGAAAATCATGTTATAATAACTACAGGGTGATTCCAAGTAAGATGGCGTTGCGAGCGAGATGACTCGATTTTGTATGAGCTATGAAATGTTCCGTTGTTTAGCTGTTTTTAGTAGTATACTGAATATTATAAATATTAACACGTTGTATGCCGTCACCAGTAGTCACCAGTAACCGGCACTCAATTTGTCAGTGGCTCCGTGGGGGTAATCGGTGACCGGCGACCATGTGACAATAAAAATGTATAATTCAAGTAAATCATAGTACTTAAACAATATTCAATACTACCACCGTTCTTACAATCATATAAAGAAACTAATCTACGATAGAACATATAGAAATAATTATATTTACAACTNTAAAACTTAACAAAAAGAAAAAGAATTTACCGCGTCGCGGTTTCACAATGGTTGAGAAACACTCTTTTAAAGAACTGTCAAAGCGGAACAGAGAAAATGGCATTGATTAAATGCCATTTTCTTGTTGTGGAATGTGTAAATCAATTATTTATATATTATTCAATTTATATGTATATTTTTGCGAGCTAAAAGGTGCTCCTGACAGTAGGCAACCTAATGCACTTGTCCGAAAATCATGTTATAATAACTACAGGGTGATTCCAAGTAAGATGGCGTTGCGAGCGAGATGACTCGATTTTGTATGAGCTATGAAATGTTCCGTTGTTTAGCTGTTTTTAGTAGTATACTGAATATTATAAATATTAACACGTTGTATGCCGTCACCAGTAGTCACCAGTAACCGGCACTCAATTTGTCAGTGGCTCCGTGGGGGTAATCGGTGACCGGCGACCATGTGACAATAAAAATGTATAATTCAAGTAAATCATAGTACTTAAACAATATTCAATACTACCACCGTTCTTACAATCATATAAAGAAACTAATCTACGATAGAACATATAGAAATAATTATATTTACAACTCATTCCGGCGCTTTGAGCTAGTCATGTACAAGTCGCCCGGCATTTTACGTGTTAATATTATAAATCCACATGTATTTACTTCAGCTTATATATTTTTTTAGTTTAGATGTCAATTAAATTTACGATGTACCGATTCTTTTAAAAAAATTTAGCTATCGCTCCCTAACTTATTCTATAATTTACTATCTTTTATAAGACAATATTATACGTTTTTGATAATTATTATTGTTCTTTTCTTTTATTTTGTTCAAGTCTTCAGGCTTTACAGTATTGTTGAATTTGTTCATCTTGCGTTTAAAAAATAATGATTTATATTTAGTAAAATTCTCTTCCCAAATTTTTGATAAATTATAATCAATTTATACACAATATTTCATCGATTAACATTATCAAACGGAATAAAAAAATATTTTTGAAGTTACATATATTTTTTAATGTTAATGTATTTAATCTTTTTACTTTAGTTGCCAATTTGTTGTTCATTCGATTATAAAATTTTGTTATATTTATTCTTCTCTTCTTTTCATCCCACTTTCTGTCATTCAAGAATGCCCGAAGGCACGTCAGCAACTTTAAGTTGGACACGTACAACCGCGTGAACAATTCTTCAAGTACTCCGACGGCTTATTGGTGAGCACGAAGCGGGCGGCCCATCTATCTGTTTGATCTTTCGAGAGTGAAAAATATTTAAATGCTGTCGTTGCTGTTTTATACATTACGCACTTGTGCGCGTCACTGCGCTTCTTGCGACTTTTCTTTCGCAAACATAACGAGTAACTTGTAAATTGCTGGTTAAAATCTTTCAAGCAAAACATTTAAACGATGGGATGATATATCAAGAGATTCTTTTTTATTATAATTTATTCGCAACTTTTTATTAATTAAAAAAAAATGAGAAGATCAAACGACTGCATACATTGAAATTGTTTTATAATATTCTAATAAAATTCTATAACATGTTTTAATACTATACAAATACTAGAAGAAGTTAATTCTGTAACGATACACTGCTTTTCAAACAATTTAATATTACATGCTCGCAGAGCTTATTTAACCTTTTAAAGACTGAATTATTAAAAAAAAAAATTAAATTTGTTTCCCATTGAACGCCCTCTAGTAAGGCCTCTGATTATGTAATTCTTATTTTTTTACATGCGTTTTCTACAGAATGATTCAAAATCACAAAACAGTAGCTGAGAAAAAATAAGGGTTTATCAAAAGATTATACGTACCGGTATAGAAATGTACTGCTAGGTTTTAAGGGGTTACTGACAATGAGCGAAGAATAGAACTGTTTATGACAGTATAATTTGGTTCAAATTCATATTCTTGTAATTACCTATTAGTGAGAAATTATAGGTTAAAGAACATAATATACCTAACTTTAGAAATATATTTTTTCCTATATATTTTTCTCTACTTGTTATAACTGCGTAAGTTTTGTAAATTTGTTGCTAATAAGAGTTTGATGAAAGGTTAATCAGGCCAAGGTAAACTTTTTTTCTGCCAATAACTAAAGCATGAGTAGAAGTATCTTAAGTATTTTTACTTCGCACAACAAACTACCTGTAATATATTCAAGGCAAGAGGGATTCAACTTCAGCGAAACACGACGCCGTGAGGCATACAAGACGTACTTGAGAAGAAGCTCTTTTTTTCAAGTGTCGCTACGGCAGCGAAGTCGACGGCATTGTCTCCATTGTTGGCGAATCGTAATCAATATTTTCACAATATGGCGCCATTGTGCTTAGCACGAGCGAGGTGCAAGGGTTCTTCGTATGCTCTGTGAAGCTTTTATTCCTCGGCATCACCACAGATCATTGTTTAACAAGTAGAATAAAGTTACGTAAAATAAAGTATCATAAAACGAAGCATCTACCACGTTTTCTTCATTTTTTTTGTCGCTTTGATAGATATTACCGAAACATTTGACTCGATGAATTTTTTGCAAAATATACAGGATGCTTCAGAACTACAGTCCTATCAGGTAAAGGATAGTGGGAAATAATAAAAAAATATTTTCGATCTCAGTTTATTTTTTATTAACTATAAAAAAGTATTTAGTATTTTTGTGAGAAAAATATGGTTTTTATTTGAAAAATATTGAGCATAAACTTAACAGTTGTCTTCAACTTTTTAGCGTTTTAATTCAGTAATACTTTCAGTTCCTGGGCTTCAAACTTCTATAACCACCGGATCGTGATTGGTCTTCGAGATAAAAATTTCCCTTATCAAACTTTTGGTATATGCTATTTTTTAGCAATTTCTGTATGTTACAGTATCCCTATTGGAAGAAGAAAAAATTATTTCAACAGTTTTAGAAACAATTTTATTGAACGAAAAAGCAAGAAAATATAGTGTCAAATATATACTTTATCGATAGGCATTACATTTACAACTATTTTCTGAGTTACACTTCCATATGTAAATTATTGGACACTTAATAAATTTAGAATAAACAAAAGTTTATGTTATAGTTGTAGAACGAACCTACCTCTCTCTAATTGTTTACATCGTGTAGAATTTTAATTTATTCTGTCTTTTTAAGATCTCACCAAAAGTCTAGTTCGATAAACATTTTGTTCAAAATTTATAAGTATCAAGTGCATTACAGACATGGGTGTATGTCATTAGTAAAATGACAAACAACACGCCGTTTCAAAAAGTAAATTGCGACGCTGTTAACGACGCTGTCGAAGAGTGGTAGAATATTATAATTTACATTGATTTATTTAATTTTACATTGACAATTAATGCAAACTATCAATGAACAATGATCTTTGTTTATTTTGTAGCACAACGTCATTACAATGATAACACCAAAAAACTATTGTCACAATCTTGATATTAAATGTAAGGTATCTAGGAAATCAAATTAATTAATTAATTACCGATGAAAATATATTTTTTTCGATAAGAAACAACTGCATGAGGCGATAATAGATTTCAATTTAATGTTAAATACGTAAGTACTTTAGAACAATTTATTAGAGCATTTGGATTAGATATTTTTGTATATTATTAGGTTTTTCGTTGTGTTTTGTTCAACTGTGATCAATAAAAAGTTATGAAAAAGTTTGTTAAGGCTTAAATTCTTAAAACCAACTATTTTTTTTTTAAACCAACAAAACGATATCAGTACTTCAAGTTTCGAGAATTTTTAAATCAGGTTCCAACTTATACCTAGCTAAAACCTTGATTCAACTAAAATATATATTGATCTAAAGATCGATTTTTATAAAATATTGTATTATGAACCACTTTTAAAGATAAGTACTTTGAATAGATGTCAATAGATCCAAGTACTCGAATACTTTTTTTCAGCCGTTGTAAGTAAGCAACTGTGGAATACCATTCTAAAGGGAACCATCTCTAATTTTACAACCAAATAATTTTCACTTCAAGGTAGTTAAGTATCTCTTAGGATCCAAATATTAGAGCTATATTTCATGCAACGAGTGTCGCGTGGTGGTTTATTGCGTTAGCGCGTGCTACAAAACAAGGTACCGGTACCTGGCCATAAACTAATAAATACATTAACTAGGAACGACAATACGTCTATCATTAAACAAATCGTAAACGATCACAATGCATGAAGGAAACTCTAGATTGAGTAAAAGAATGCCGTGAAAGTAACGGACCGTTCGCTTGATTTACGACAAGTGCTTATTTCCGAGGTTAAGGCAACACGCTGGCACGAGGACAAGATTCTCTTCCTCTTAGTTTGTATTTCCAACGGATTTTGCTTCGCTTCAGTTCCGGTGTCTTCGTTTTGCAAACGGCATTTTCTCCTAAAACATCTGTTTTCGATGCAAAATTTAATACAAGATACTTTAGGATAATTCCATGTGAGATGGCTTTGCGGGTGAGATGCTTCGATCTTGTGTAGTTTTTGTCCGTTTTTTAGTTATTTTTAGTAGTTTACTGCATATTAATTCATATAAATACAGGTGGCCCTCCTACAACTCGGCATCTTATAATAATGTTTCGCTCTAACATGATAAGAAAATTGCGAAAACCTTTGTGCAACACCGTACTTCTACAGCACTGGATAGCATGATTTTTCTTTAACATATTTAAAAACTAAATTACCTTAAAATAATGTGACCGCGTAAGAACTAGCAAACAAACCAAAATTACAGATTTTTTAAAGAGGATAGAAGGTGCAAAAAATCGAAATGAAAAAGAAGGTTCAGAAAGTGAGGGTGATACCGTTCAACCGAAAAAACGTTCTCGTTTGAATGTACTGAGTAGCGATGAGGAAGAAATTTATTAAATTAAGGTTACATGAAATGAAAATAACATTTTTTGTTCTTTTATTCGTTTTATGTTATACATACATTTATATTTTTAATAAAAATTAAGTTGCTTATATTATATTATATTATAAAATTTCAGAACGTAGCCCCCCTTTTTGTACTGGCTCTGGGTCTCATATAACACGGTTTCATACAGCACGGCATTTTCTAGGAACCTATATACCGTGTTATAGGAGGGTTACATGTATTAAGATATATATTATAAATCCATATTTAGTTACTTCAGCGAATGTGTTTTTTTTAGTTTAGATGTCAATTAAATTTACGATATACCTTATTCTTTTAAACAAAGTGTGCCATCACTGTCCAACTTATCCTAATTAAAGTGATAGGATTTGAAGTTAATACAAAATGCAATATAAAATTGGATCCATTCAAATATACAAGCTGTGGCAATAAAGTTCCGTGAATAATTTTGTTTCGGTCAATATCGCATCAATGTAAGCAATTATATCTCCTCGCTGTATAATCTGATGCTTCCTCTATAATTATTTAATCATTGTATAAATTGGTCGAAACATGTAGAAACATGTTTGAGTTTCGAGTTACGCGAAAAATGCAACTTAATTTAGTGTTAAGAGATATTATAGAATTTTTGGTGAAAAATGACGAAACATTAACAGAGACTTATGAAGAGTTGATCAGGGTTTCTGTAAATTATACCATGTCAAAACCACGCGCTTTTGATTGGGTGAAACAGCTACGAAAGAGACGCGAATCTGTCAGAGATGTTGTGCGTTTGAGGCGTTCAACTAATGAAACAATTTTTAAATTCACAATCGATCAAAATGTAGGAGCTCCCCTCATATTCTCTTCTTTTCGAATTTGTCTTCTTGTCGCATATTTTTATTTTCTCAAGTAAAAGGAATCATTAAAAGAATACATTTTTAGTTAGTTTCTAAAATTTTAAGTAACGTAACTCAGGTGTTAAAATAGATAACAAAAAGTGAATATCAAAAATTGTACGACTAATAAAACAACATTTTTAAATAAATTATTTTCAAAACTTTATTACTACATTTCGTATGTAATACTAGCTGTGTCACGTGGTAGTCAGATTGTAAGATTACTTTTACGCTTCACCAGCATGGTATGGAAAAAAAATTAATTGAGAGTAAAATTAAATAAAACTAAACTGAACAATGAAACGTAAATAATATATTACAGGCAATACAACATAAGCAATATAACGTACTTAAGACTAACAATAAGAAGACACTTTCAGTAAGAAATTTAAGGCTTAAGATAGATCACAAATCTACAGCAAAACAACATAAGCAACAGATCTAAGCAAGTTTCCAAATGCATCTGCACGCTGCCCAAACTTGCCTCCAGGCAGGCAAAAGTCCTCGCTACCATTGTCCGCAAGACATCTACGAAGTTTCCTTGGCTGCAGAAACGCTAGCCTGTCATGCTTGAAAAAGGAAGCAGGAGCGTGAGAGACCCCTACTTTTATCTTTCGGGAGGTAGTTTTTCAGTTTTTCAGGTTTTCCTCAAGAGCATGGTTGAAATTTTTGATGCTCGCCTATGCAATAACACGACCTACCGCTTACCTACACGCAAAATTTCACGTCGATCCGTCAGTTGATGTTTGTGCGATTGAGTAATAAATATAGGTACAGCAACGTTTCACTTTTAAATATGTTAATGGAAATTTTAGAACTTTTTTATAATTTTCAATATACTTACTATTATTGTAGAGCGTCAATTATCCGAATCAATGTTGAATCGTTGATTTACTTTAAAAAATAAATTTTCTTAGCATTGACCGTATGTATTTACTATACAATATTGTACATACATATTTATTTATTTTTTATTCATTTAAAAGGATATATTTACATATTTATGTAATAGATGTACGTATATTGTTACTTCGAAGCATTTTTTCAAAAGTGAATTAATGTTTCGTGTAATATACACTAAATTCAATTATTCGAACATTTCGATTTTTCGAACCACCTCAGTCCCCGCTGGATTGGATAACTGACGCTTTAATGTAATAATAAATATCCATGAATACAAAGAATGTTCATTTCGATTTGATTTAGCTTTGAAAGCTACATGAATTTCAAATAAATAACATAAATCTGTTGATAAAAAGTGATTAAAAATTTGATCAGCGTTGACAACAGTATATGCATATATTTCTTGATAAATGCGTGTTTTAAAAATGATCGTAAATTATACATTTTATATGTTTCATTTTTTTTTTTTAATTATCCAGATTAAGTTAGTTTAAAATAAATACAGCATGTAAACCATGTTTAACCATTCTAACAAATTTTGAAATTAGTTCAAGCACTAGTATACATTTATACGTATAGTATATGTATCTACAAGTACAGTTTAAAGAAGTAAATAAAATGAAAAAATAATAACAAAGTGAAACTGATGTGCTGCATTATTCGAATTCTCTTCATTATTGATGTAAATTGTTAATACCGAGATACAATTTCTACAAGGTTTCACTAATATTTAATAATTGTTCTTTTTGTCTATTATGTTTAAACATCTAGGTATATCTATTTTAACCGTATCAAAATTTATGACTTTCACCATTTATTTTTCAAAACATAATAACAGGAAGCATATTCGTTGTGATCATTTTAATGTTTTTAATCCTTCTGCGTTCCTCAGAAATAGTTATAAAGATTATGTTAGTTTTTTATTTACTATATTAATATAATAGTATTATATTATTAATTAAAGTTCCTTTTACTAATATTTTCATATCTCAAACAAATACATCAAATTACCATAGAACTAAAAAAAAAGGAACATTTTATAGTATCCAGAAACAGAAAATGAGTAAATTTTCATCTAAAGCGCGTAAAAGATTCAACCGTTTATATAAAATCATCAATGACCAACAGAACGAAAACAATATCGGAAAATTAATTTTCATATAATAGTATTTAAAAACACTTCCTAAAAATATATTTAATTGCTATTATAAGATTAATAGCACAGATGGTCGGAAATTTTTGAACAATTCTTTAGATACTTTACTGCCATAGATTAATTTACAACGTTTAAAATTTTTATACCCTCCTCTGTTGTATTTGTTTTACATAACACACGATGGTTGAGAGAAAAAGGAATAGAAGTGTTCTGTTTCCCAACAGAGGGAAATTTGGAAAGGAAATATTTATCGGGAACTCACAGGAGAAAGCGGTGGGTTCGAAGTAAGAGATCCGGACAGGAATCTTTTCCTCGAAAGATCGGTGTCGGCAAAGGAGAACGACAGAAGTTCCAGCTCTGACAAGCGCTCGTCGGCTCTCTCTGTAGTTCGATCGTGGGCGGAGCGTCGCGGTGCGCGGCGTCGTGTGTGAAGCAGGAATTGTCAATGGACGGTATTGTTGGCACGCCGGTGTGTGGCGGGAAATAATAAATGGCCGAACAGCCATGCTTCGGTCCTGTAAAAACGTACGATATCAGGCAACACCCTCTTTTTCCCTCGACACTGTTAATGCGCAAAATCTTTACACCGACGTTAGCCTCCCTTCTTTCTCGTCGGCCAACCTACCGGCACCTCTTCTCGTTCAAAATGGAATCTATTCAGCGGCTAACCCGATTTCCTATAAAGTTCAATCCTTAATGCGTCTATGGCGTTTCCGGGTTTTCCGACACACGACACGGACGGACCTTTTTGAACTTTGCCGAAAGCTCGTACGTGTTCACCCCTGTTGCTCTATTTGTATCGGTTTGTTTAGAAATTGATTAATCAAATATTTTATCAATAACGGCTAAAGGAATTAAATGGTTCATAGATACGTTCTTAACCCTCTTATAGGCGAAAATGGGGTAATTGTGAACATCTGAGGGAAATCGAATAAAAACCAATGAAATTGCGTACCTATAAAATCAACTTTCATTGTACTTTAAGCTTCGGTTAGTAATGTATGAGTTTAGTCACATTTTCTTAAAAGATAATAATAATAAAATTAAAAGTTGAATAAGAAACACAACCTTTCCCATTCGGATTTACCCCGATCTCGCTTGGATAATTGCAAACGAATTGCATTATTTGAAGCCTTATAAACTATAGCCTTTGGCCTAAAATATATCATAAATTATATTTGTAGTCGTTCAATTTACACTTCCAAACCATGTACTCAACACAATTACAAACGATAACCAAAAAATTTCATCAAGTTACAAAACAAACAAAAATTAGATGAAATTCTATGAAATATTTTAACGGGTCTCACCTTGAAAAGTGTGCATAACCTCTTACCTAAGACAAAGCGATAAGATTAAGCATAGAAGAGGATATCGTACACGCGTTGTTACGCGAGAGATGAAAGGCGGGAACATGGAAATATGGTGCCTTTCGGATTTACCACGCGTTCTTAATTATCCCACCTTCTCCTAATAGTGTAATTTTTAAAAATCTGATAAATGAATATCTGTTAAACGGCTATTAGCAAATGCAGATATATGGATGCTGAAAGTTCATTTTGTTAAGAACTTTCTTTGTAATACTCTGGTGGAGAAATATGTAACAAGTGCTTGATGTGCGGACTTCGGGCACATGTCGAATCTGCTGATGCAGAGCTTGACACTTGGATATATTACTGTACGCAGCTATTTTTTTATTTAATCTTTTTAAAATGATTTTATAATCAAAATGTCTAATTAATAAAAAGAATAAAACTATTTTTTGTTTGTTTTCTATGAAAATATTGTGTCTGATGTCGGTGTTCCATGTTTGGGTACCTATTCCATATTAGGTACAGTTTATGATTTTTTAATGTTAATTTGATATTGAAAATTGTTCACAATATTAGAAATATAAGACTCAATCTTAAATTGAGCGTAAATGTATGACTGAATAGGGTAAACTCTGGGTAGTTCGTGATACAGGTTACACCGTGGTACTTTTTTGCTGGTCTATAAAACGGATACCATGGGTAAACTGAACTAATTAAATTAGATTAAGAATTGATTAAGAAGATATGTTAAAAAAGTATCTAACAAAAAAGGTAAAAAAGGTAGGTAACAAAGTAAATGAATCATAATAATAAACAAATCTGAACACCTTCGGGAAAAAAAGAAAGAGACAGAAATTACATCTACTAGGTTAGATCAATTTTGAAATTAAATACACGACCATTGTTTCAGTTAACTGCACGTGCAATTATAATAGTTCGTGAAATTTGCTACGCCCATTCATGGTTATACAAAAGTGTGTCGACGGTCAGCATTCCAAAGGACGGAGATCGTGAGCAGAAATTCGCGTCATGATAGGACATTAGTGTTTTACGACATTGCATTATCCGCGTCGTCACGGGCGTCACTCAAAATCTGTTTCTATCTGTAGCAGTTTGAACGCGCGACGTTCTTCATGGGGGAAAGAGGCATACGACTTTAGGGGAAAAAATGTGTCTTTGTCGTTTACGAGATGACTATTGATCTAGCCTTCCATTGTTCCCGAACATCCGAAAGGGATCGACAGGAAACTGCATTGCTTCCACGAGGCAGTCTTCCTTTTTCGCTGTGTCTCCGTAGATCTAGACGTTTAACCGTGACGCAATGAACATCAGTAATTTACAACCGTACTTTTCGACCACCCGCCGCTTTCTTCCTACTTTTTCGAACTACGCCTCCTTTTAGTTCTAACTCGTGAGGTTCAATTTTTCTTTACTCTGATCCTATTATTAAATTTGTTACGCATCTATGTGCAAATAGTGTAAAGTTAAAGCGCAAATGAAAGATCTAAAGTAAAAATAATTATTGAAATCAGTATTGTACTTTTTTAAAGTTCATCATTTTAACAAAACATTTTAAGTTATTACTACGTTTGAATTTTACTGAACGCTAAATTAATTTTTTTTTCTTTAATTCGAAAGTTTCGTAGAATTGAATTTCGTATCCTAAAATTTTTATTGAAAATGATAATTTAGAATGATACTTCAACTTTTCAGGTAAAGATAAAAGTAATGATTTATATTACTCAATGTCATCGATTAAAATGTGAAAATACACAAGTATGCACGACAGCTTCGGTTATTAAACAATTCGATAGATGAACACGATTCAATTCTTTTGAATTTAAAACGATTTCATTTGACACAGGTATTTCTATAATTAACAGACGATAAACAATACGAGAACGAGTAACGATATTTTACTAAAAATCATGATGTAAAAATTAATAATAACAAGTAATAAAAATCCAAATTACTTTTAAATTCTACAGTATAAGTATTTTTTTATAATGCCGTCATTTGTAATCGACTCGTTGAAAAATTTTTTCCACAATATTTATATCTTAAATAGTTTATTAGAAATCTTCTTTTAACACACGGAAAGACACGTATCGTGTTAAAATCTAATTCAGAAAGAGCATTTTTGGAAAACACCGAATAGTAACGTTACTATCATGGTTGCCGCGGATTTTAGCTTTACCACCACCATCAGCATCACCACTACCACTATCACCATCCCCGTCGCCAGTTTTGCTAGGAGCATCTGGATCTAGCATAAAGACCCACCACCACAAACAAAAGGTCTCACAAATCGACAGCCCCGCCCCCAAGAAGAAAGAAGTCAGGGGCCCACGCCGACAATACTCTGGCATGTTTTTCAATATTTAGTCATCATGACTTTTCGTCGGCCCTTTCGGTCGAAATCTCCGCGTCGAATTGGAAACTAGATAATTCAATTAGAGAACAGCTGCCGCTACAGCTATACGCGCAGGTAGAAGCCATCTCGGGATTATGGGGAGACCGTGGCGACGCGAGAATGGAAAAGAGAACACCAAGCCACCCTTCGCGTTTAGCGAAACCCTTGATATCTCTGTTTGCAGTTCGCCGCTTGCTCTTTTACCTTAGTTATTATGTATCCGTGTTTCTTTGGAACAAATCGTTTTATAAACAGTTCAAAGTTTCGGTACGTTACATTTTCGTCTAATTGTAATATCAAGTTACTGCATACTGCATACTCTAAGTTCTGTCCTTTGATTTCTTAGTATGAACGATGTAATAATTTTCTAGTTTTTATAAGAGACCTTGATAGGTTCGAAAATGATATTTTTGTCAGTTGATTGTTGATCAGAAATTTAGAGAGATTCTTATAAGTAATTAAAATTACTGGTGGTGCAAGCTATAGTTTTAACCCTCTATAATCAGAGTTTTGGTTGTTTATAAATTGTTTATAGTTATAAACAGCTTTCTTGATACCAAAAGAATGGTATAATAGTAAAATATAATAATACAATAATATTTAATTTTTTAACAATATGAATAATAGATTAAAAATAAATCCGAAGATTTTTAAAAAGAAGGAAGCATACAGCTCTCAAGTGGATAAAAAACTGTTACAAATAGTAATGGAAAATGCATGGTTTAAAGGCAGTGTAATGCGTTTTTAGAAATTGAGCTTCGCAATATTTTATAGCGAACAGAACTATTGTAGCAATTTAATATTTAATTGCATGTTTATCATACGTTGCATCTATCCGCAGCTCACGTACTATATTTGTTTCGTTTTGATATATTTTAACATTAACTAGTCTTTTTAATAAAAGTTGCGTTTATTTATTAAATTATTACATTATAATAAATTTTTTTAATGGATATTGGCAAGTTATAATAATTCGTAATTTTGTTACAGCACTAGCAACAAATCAAAATCTTGTATGAATAATTCTGTTTATAAAGCAATATTTTTCAAGCTTTTATGGTTACGACAGAGTGAAATTTGAATTGAAAATTTTTGTTTTACAGTTTAATAGTTTGAAAAAGGCTCATACCAAAGATTCATTCTGTTACTTTATCATTGCAATATCGCATGCATATTTTATATTTATTATGAAATGATTGTGAGATAAAAACACTAAATAAGATTGAACAAGTACCTAAATCTCGCTTTTGAGTTAATTGCTTGTAAAATTATAGAATTTAGATAAAGTTTTTGCTGTAAAAGTAAATTCAATTTAAGGTTTGTGTTGTAAAAGTAATTTACAACAATTCTGAGAGAGAAATGGAATTTAATATTGAAAAATTCAGTGTCAAAATCATAGTTTCTTGCAAGTTCCTCATTGTTAAGTACAGAAGGCGAGTCAGACCGACCCATAAGAATGGAGTGGACGTTTTAAGAGAGCGATTATGCACGCAATAAATAGATTATCGGCGATGGTGACTCCTGTGGCGAGAGACGAATTTTCTTGAATACTCGTTGAAAATTCGACTAAGGCTTACCCAGGAGGATAGGATCAGCCACGTCCTGGAAAAAACGTAGAAGAAATATGTCAGAGGGAAAGTCTACAGAAGGATCCTTCGGAGACAGTCACGGTGAATTTTTGAAATTAGTTGCATCTGGTGCTTCTTCTTCTCTTTTCTTTGAGAACATTATGTCGCGTAAGTAGGTAATGAAATGAACGCTTGCCTCTGAAACTCTAAGCAACTTGAATGAAAAGCGAACATGGAATACTCGCTTATTCAAATTTACAGTTATTTACCAATGACAATCACAGGAAAGTTTTCACAACTATATATAATTTATGAAGATTAAATATACGTGTTTTCAAAAATTTACGTTTACTCTTTAACCATTATATTCTTTGCGTATTTAATTGAGTATTTTTACACACGGTATAGTTTAATCTTAAATATTATGATAAAAATTTTGTACCACTTTATTAATCTTTCACTATGTTATATGTACATTCCTATGAGATATAAACGATTATTTATATTAAATATTAAACTATTTATGTGTTTAATTATTAATTTTTATTAAAAGTGGTTAAACTAAAAATGAGTAAATATAGAAAATGTAAATATTAACTGCAGCTAAATAAGTCGCTGCAATTGTATATTTTTCCGTAATAATTTTATTTAATTATATAAATAAACGTTTTCTCTGTTCTTGTTTCATATTTTTATGTTTTAATTATACAAATTAGTTTAGAATGAAAATTTAACGGTGTTTTGTAACGATATCCATGAAACTACGAACCTATATTCTGATTGTATTAAAAATTTAATTAGTCCTATTAGTTATCAATTTTTGTTTTGTTTCAAATATTTGAAACTCTTTAAACTATTAAATGTTGTTGTTATCTGCACCGAAATAAGGTTCTACTACATTTGAGATTATTTTTCATTAAATTTCTTAAGAAACATTTTTTAATAGTTTTTAACATAATATTATAAGGGTGAAGTTTTTGCGTATAGGTACTTTTACGTTTTAAATTTGATTTACTGCCGGTGAACAAAAAATCCTGTAACTGCTGTAAATCTACCTTAATGTATTTATGTCAATCATTTTCTTCTTTATGTTTATTTTATACATAATATTGTACAAACATTTTCTAAACAAAATATATTACCTCCATGCTATTTTCAAGATAGTCTCAGATACAATTATAATCTTTTTTCTATTGATTGGTACCGCATTTTTGTTTCTTAATATTCATCTAACCTGTGAATCGCTTATACGNTTAAACTAAAAATGAGTAAATATAGAAAATGTAAATATTAACTGCAGTTAAATAAGTCGCATTGTATATTTTTCCGTAATAATTTGATTTAATTATATAAATAAACGTTTTCTCTGTTCTTGTTTCATATTTTCATGTTTTAATTATACAAATTAGTTTAGAATGAAAATTTAACGGTGTTTTGTAACGATATCCATGAAACTACGAACCTATATTCTGATTGTATTAAAAATTTAATTAGTCCTATTAGTTATCAATTTTTGTTTTGTTTCAAATATTTGAAACTCTTTAAACTATTAAATGTTGTTGTTATCTGCACCGAAATAAGGTTCTATTACATTTGAGATTATTTTTCATTAAATTACTTAAGAAACATTTTTTAATAGTTTTTAACATAATATTATAAGGGTGAAGTTTTCGCGTATAGGTACTTTTACGTTTTAAATTTGATTTACTGCCGGTGAACAAAAAATCCTGTAACTGCTGTAAATCTACCATAATGTATTTATGTCAATCATTTTCTTCTTTATATTTATTTTATACATAATATTGTACAAACATTTTCTAAACAAAATATATTACCTCCATGCTATTTTCAAGATAGTCTCAGATACAATTATAATCTTTTTTCTATTGATTGGTACCGCATTTTTGTTTCTTAATATTCATCTAACCTGTGAATCGCTTATACGTTGAAAAACAAAGGTAGAAGTATCTCAATATGCGGCGAGTTTGTCGAAAATAAGTTTGTAGCTCGTGATTTTGGATGCAACGGATAAGAAAAGAAGAAAGGTAATCGGTGCGGATGGTTCGATGCAAAGAAATTTTTGAAGGAGAAATAATTTGGATTTATCGAACGATAGCAAGATGCGCTTGGCAGAGGAGGAGAACTGCCAGGTGTGAAACCGACGAGCCCCAACCTAATGGAGCCACAAATCAATGGCACGATGGGCCATCATTACTGTTGCTAACATAACGTGTTTACCACACAGAAACCAAGCAGCAAAGCTTTCCTACCACCACGAAGGGCAGACACTGATCCACTTCTCATCCCTTACGCTCAATCGCTCGCATTGTGTTGCACCATGTACCGCGTGTGCAGAACAAAAATCATTTGGCGCTTTCTATTTGCTCTTTCATGCTAATCGAACGAGACTAAAGCTGACCCCTGCTTTTCCAAACGTATCTATACGCGCAGCCACCATCCACATTACAATACATTCTACGCGTTCAACAGCGAAAAGCGAAACGAACATTTCACTCTCATATTGACATGCAAATTTCATTTGCAACCGATTGTAGGTGAGTGTTATAGAGGGAAAAGTTGGATATCAAGCATATCTTGTATAGATTTTAGTATACAGGGCGTTCGATCTAAAGTAGTCTGTCTAATTATTTCGTCTATGAGGACACAAAAAATATTTAATACAGATGTTAAACCACGAACATTGTGCACAGAATTTATAAAGTATTTATAAAATATAAATCTAAAACATTAAAAGTAGTTCAAATTCAAAGGGTAGATAGTGTAATATAGAAGATAATTAAGAGGTTTGTATTGAATGGGTCAGTTTGTGTTAACCTTTAAAGAGCGGCAAATGGCATAGTAAGCAGATTAATCATAAAAAATCAATATATGCATGTATAAATGACGTATTATACGTTGTCGAAGCTCGAATTGTTATAGTGGCTTTTTGGGTCTCTAAAGGTTTAATTACTGCAATAGGTATTTGTGATCAACATAAAAGGTACGTATCTATGGTCAGTCACAAAAGTCTACGTAAACAAATAAAATTTTATACGTTTGACTTATCGAATTTTTATTCCAATGTGCTACATGAATTACGTACAACACTCCAATCGGCGAATTTAAATTCGATTGAATACATTTGGACCGAATTAAGTAATCGAATAAAAAAATATAATAGTACAGCTATGAAAAATGACTAGAAACTTATTTAAAACACGGCTAGGATGAAATTATATCAGATATTATAAATATTCTAATTTTATTAATATCACTGGCAGACCGTTATTGATGCCAGCTAAAAAATTTTTTTTTATCTTCATTTTGGGTTGGAACTCAAAAAATGGATTAATGCCACGCCAGGACTCGACTTGTGTCGACTGTTGAAATAGATATTGCATAATTGAAAATAAAATATTTAATATGCTTCGTTAAATGCTCATGGAAATATCATAAAGATAAATCCAAACATTTTCGTAGTATTTTCGTAGAGTTTAAATAAATTTGTAATAGAAAACGATTTGAACGAGATCGTAGTTGGATTCATTTTTATTGAGAAAATATAAATCATATAATAAAATTAGAATGAAAAATACGAAAAATTTTATTTTCGTCGTAGTGTGATTTATTTCTTTCTTTTCGATGATAATCGGTTGTTGGCTGTCAATGGGAGGCAGGTCTCACTGTTGTTGAATCTTGCTTCTTTTCACAGTATTTTTTGCCGAGCAACACCAAGAAACGATAAATTAATGAACGTGATGACAACTTTTCTTACCTGGACTCATTGTCAGTGTAACTTTACAATTTCGAATGCCATTGCACTAACACAAAGACTACCGTATTACTTTGTTCCTAGATGTATACACAAGATCTTTTCTGCTATACTTGTAAGGTGTCATGCAGCTTACAACACGGCTTTTAACGTTACTACTATTAGTTGGGCGTGCTCATGATTACGGCTCATCGTTTTTAGCTGCCGCAAGCGTTGCTTCTGTCTTTTCTTGCTGTCCTCCTTCACCTTTGATCCAACTAAGAATTGGATATCCACCATGTGATTAATGGAGCATTTATGGATTGTTAGAACGTCTAATAGCAACCCAGACTTCTATTCAAAACAGATTTTAGTTTCTTATTGTAGCAATATCGATGCCAAGATGAATAATTTTATCGAGTAAATTAATATCTGCCTACTTTATGACACATTTAAGTTATGAATTTATTAAGGATAGTCATCTATTTTGTACTTTTTTTAAATAATAAATAAAAAATTTGACACAATTTGACAACTTAAATAATTTATATTTAATGTGTTCACAGAACGTGATATGTAATATACGAATTAATTGGTAGGTACGGTTGATGCCTCTTTAATCGTGAACGCATTTAAATCACATTATTATATGTATACATGATTACTAAAATGTGCAATTACTTTAGTTATTAATATCACTTCTTTAAAATATAATTTTTCTTTATATATATTCTTTTACATTTTTGTAAAATAAGTTCTTAAATGTTTATCAAAAACAGATTTTGATTTAGTTTTTTATTTGCAAATTTATAATACCTAATATTTAAAGTCGCCGCGTCCTTTCGTCATTAACTGTACATAAGTATATGAAAGATAACAATTTACATATCAACTGATTTTTAATCCTTTACACTCGAAATACCAATTGTAGGTATTGGCATGAATACTTTTTCATCGTTGCATTATACACAACTATATGTGTGTAATAAAAAAATGGCAATTGTTTCAAAAGATATTGCATCCTAAAACATTACAAAATGTAAATGCATAAATTTATGTATAACTAATAAAATAGAATGTTACTTTTTCACAGTAGCGTATCATCAATGGTGCAGCTAGTGCAACTGGACTAGAGCTTATTAGAAAAGAGAAAATTATAATTTATTTTGTCCATAGTTGTGATGTTCGCTTAAACAAATATTTATAATCAATTTTATTGGAAATTATAAGAAATTTAATTTCACTCACGCATGCTTAACAATTTTATTATTCTTTAAGATAATTTTTTGCATACGATTCATAAAAATTACGTACGAAAATTTTCATATGTATGAAATCTTGTATGTTGTAAAAATCATTTATTTTACGGGCCCATTTACAGATTTCGTACTAAGGTTCACATCATTGTTGTTGGGTCGCTGCGTATTCATATCCAACAAGGAATTGCTCGATTTTTATTCTAAATTTTGTCTACAACTATCGAGTTTCTGAAAACGAAACTTTGAAACATTCCTCAGTGCAGAGGAATCATTTTTATTTCATGCAATAACGGTATAAATATATAAAAATGTTCAGTGTATTAAAATCAGTTTTGTCTCAGAAATTGTAGACGAAGCTTGTATCGCGTAGGTAAAACCAATTTTTTGTTTTCAACTTCAATTTGTAGTTAATAAACAAACTGTCACTGAATATGTGATTTAAAAGTTTACAGGGACTAAAGTTTTTAAGTTTATCGTAGAAATTGAAGAACGACAATTGGATACATTTTCGTGGACATGTTATTCACAGGTTGGGAGAACAAACTGTTTTGAATCTTCGAACAAACCACAAACAAGCAAACAAAGAGATGCGGTTCGATTGTTATGTCACAGTAGCTGTACAATGCGGATGACAATTGTATCCAACAATAAGGCTATCCTACACTGCTGCTTCATAAATTAGTCGCTCAGGATCCTATGACGAATCCTGGGGGACGCGTTCGCACGTCATTTCTAGTTATGAGGACAATAGCACCAAAATGCTGTCATATGAAACCTCGTTGATCTCCGATCAGCTTTACCAACAGCTTTATTGCCACCATTTGTTGATGTAACCGTTTTTGTCACTCATTCGGTTTCACAGAAGTTTTATTCCCGTAGTTTTTGCTTATTATTTTTATTTGTTTAAATATCGATCTTTCAAATCTAGTTTCGAAAACAAATGTAGTTGAGATCTTGCATTTTCTAAATATCGTTAAACTTCCAATACTACTAAAATGCTGCGTAGATACTATAAGTTTAACTCTTTATAACCGAAATTTTGTTCGTTTATTAAAAAAAAAATTGCAATTCTTTACTGTTTCTTATTTTGATTCAAATTTTCGAATTAATAATTCCAATAAATGGACTGCCTGGTATCAGTATAGTAGTATAGTAGTGCAGTGATAAGTGAATAAAATAAAATTTTTTAAATATAGATACATAAGTGTGTAACTTCTAAGTCGCTTTTAATTCTATAAAATTTATAAACAGTGTGTTAAAGTTAAACATGTAATTTATCAATGTATCCACCAGATTAAGATATCACTAGTTAACTTAATCATGGTTGTGTTACTATTAGTTTAGAAGAACCTTCTTCGTCTACCTTATACTTTAAAAATTGAAAAATTTTTTAAATAATAAAACATGAAAATTTTATTACTGCATATTAGTTTTTAAAGATCAATTTTATTGTATTATAATATCCTACTACACATAGTTATAATAATGATAAAGAATAAAATTACTGCAAGTTCCTTCGACTGTAATTATAAAATGATATCATATCTTCTCAAAAGTAAGTAAATGTTCGGATATTTCTGAGTGGTATATATAGTATATATTATGAAACGTAAAGATAAAAATGTAATTCGTAAAACTATTAAGATGAACTGTGAAAGCAAAGAAGGGAGCAAAAGATTATCTATATTGAATGGATTATTAGGTTTAAATGGAACATTGTACAGTTATAGTTATTTGTGAGAGTCTGTGATATGTGAGATTTTTCGAATTAGATGGTACTCTAACAATGCCTTTCACCTTGGAGAGCAAAACCTACGTAATCCTGGCTCAGGATAATCTGACTTCAATGGAATGACGCGATACAAATTTTAAGTGTGAAAGCACCACTTAGGTTGTTCTTAGTTATAAAAGCACTTTTCTGTCCACCTATTTCGATACTTATGTACTTCAGCAACGTTTGTGGTTTACACGATGTTCATTTACTATTTAACAATAATTTGTTAAATGCTTGCACTTCTTTTTATACAATACAATATACAATTATATACAATAATACATACAATATAATTCGTTAAGTACGATTTCGTGCTTATAATTAACTTACTAAAATATCTAACTGGTATACTAAAATTTGACAATTTTATTAATTTAAATAGCATTTGATTAGTTTTATCTTAAAATAGTGCTCGTACCAAAATGTAGCGTATATTATAAAAACATGAGTGTAACGCTTCATAGATGTATTTCAATTATAATATGCGGTATAGTAAATACTACTGATGCATGTAATTAATAAAAGCGAGTTAAATATATTTTTCTCTGTAAAATAGAATTTAAAAATAAATGTAAGTATTAATTACAACTGAGTAAATATTTATTTCTTCTACGTAAGACGAGAAATTTTTGTAGCAAGATGAAAACAATTCTAGAGTTGATTTCATTTTGTATGTAACATTTCATTATAAATAATTGTTATGTTTCCGAAGAAAACTGTTTCTATTTCTTACTTACTATTTTTATATCATTTTCTTTAAATGTACTTTCTTCGATTGTGACAAATATTAACAGATGATTATTCTGTGGTTTTAATTTACATCTTCAAAAGAATATTTTTCTTTGTACCTAAAATAAAGTTTTCATAAGATATTTGTATACATATGTATATAAAAGCCCAGTTTTTTGGAGACATACAGTTCTAAGGTGGTGTAAAACACTTTTTGTTATTTTACAAAAAAATTTGAAGTAATAGTAGCTAAAAATCTTAATATCTTTAATTTTAATTATTTTAATGTTTTTTTGTTAAATTTTAACAAGTTTTCATTTCAAAAATTATTAAGTATGTCAAGAAATATTTATTAATTTAAGATTTTTGTTTTTTAAATGTAATAAATAGTTTTTTAAGAAATCATTTAACATTTCCGAGGATTCTGTTTTCAGCAATGCAAAAAGCTTATTTTCTGTTTTTGGTTTCATATTCTTTCTTCATTCGTTTTAAATAATCCTATATTATCGTTATATACATATAGCATAGGGATCAGATTTATTCATAATTAAAAAAAAAAAATTCTAAACCAACTAAAATTATAAATAATTGTTATAATAAAGGGGATGTTTAAAAAATACAAGGGGGCGTAGCTCAGATGGTAGAGCGCTCGCTTAGCATGCGAGAGGTACCAGGATCGATACCTGGCGCCTCCAACAACCCCTTTTTTATTGTAATATTTGAAAATTCAACTTTATATACGTTCGACGATAAAAAGGTAGCACACTTGATATATTTAATGTTTTCGAAATTTTACGTAATAAATTAATTCATGTTACTTGTTCGTACACTTTTATTATAGGGTATGTTGTGGAGCGATAAGCCACTTTTTATAAAAGAATCTGTACATGGTAAATTTAATTGATATCTAAACTAAAAGAATATACTTGCTAAAGTAGATACATTTGGATTTATAATATTGATATTTGTAATATACAGTATATTGCTAACAACAACTGAAAAACGAAACATTTCATAACCTATGCGAGATCGAGTTATCTTACCCTCAAAAGATCATCTCGGTCAAAATTGCTCTATAGAACAATTCGTCGAAGGTATGCTACCTTTTTGCTAAAAGAGGCAAACAGTGCATAGTGTAACAATGCATAGCAATGTTTTTCAAAGGTACATTTAATTACCGCTACAAAACACAGATTGCCTAAGACTTTTGCGTAATACCTACTGCACTAGAAGTAAATTATCTGTAAACGAATCTTTCGGTCGCATTGACCGGTTTTGCGTCATGAAAGCGCAATTCTGTGTTAAAAGATTCAACGCTATTTGAATTTTTTCTTTCCGATAGATGTCTCGACAGATAGTAGTTACTTTGGTTGCGCGTAACTCGATACCTAGATTACTAGAGGGTAGTAAAGGAAGAAGAGGAAAAAATGCAGACCTGAACCAGAGCAGGGGCACAACCGTTGTATTTGCTCAATTTACAGTTGCGTAATTTCATAATGAAAGCCCAACGTTTCTGCTTCCCTTTTTTCTCGTACGATCGATTTTTCTATGCCTGAAAATGTTACAATAGGCGACTTGGCCTTTTGAGAATCTGCGAGCGAATAAGCCGTCACAAAGCGCAACTCTCGTTTCGGTAGACGTACCAAGGTGTCATGTTTCTCGGTTGTCTTTTATGAATAAGGAATATAAAACAAATCAATAAGGGTACTATTTCCAAAACAATCAATTTTGACAGTGATGTGTATAAGAAGCTCGAATATATTAAATGTTAAGCTAAATAAATTTATTTCGTTTGTTTTAAATTATCGATCTAAATTTTTATAAAATAACGTGGTTGCTAATAACGCTTTTGAATGGATGTAATCTTAAAATAAATAATAACTAAATAACTGTATTTGAAAAAATAAAACAATATATTTATAGTCGTATTTGATTGATACAGTTTTATTATTGACTTAATTTTTGTTTTTACACCCATATATGTACATATCTCATTTTTTTCTCTAGAAAAAGTTTCAGTTACAGAAGGATTAACTATGAGTTACGCTTGGATAGATAGATAAGGGTTTGTTTTCAACCTATAAAGAAACCTTGTGTTTGACTCAATTAGGTTGGGTCCACTTAATGCAATGCTTTGTATTCGAGCCTAAAATAACACTTGCAGCTTGTCTCATGTTTTTTATAAACTCTGAATTTTTCGAACGATTGCATCTTAATGCTTTTGTTCCCAAAAGAAACTTGGGCTAAATAAATTTTGTAGCCGACGATTTGTGTTCAGTTTACTACGATACTCCTTGTGGTTTTAATATTTTACATTTAACTATGTAGATTTTTCTCTTTTCTTTAATATATTATTTTAAAGTGTAATTTATTCAAAATTGAACATTATACAAATCAATTTATGTTAGTTATTTTGTAAAACAATTGATACGATATTAAATCAAGAAATTGTATTTCTTTTTAAAATTTAAAGTATTTTTTAGTTAGTAAAATAATAATAGATTATAGAAACAGTTTTTGATATGGTTTATATTGATATTTTAACGTATATATTTTTACAATTATACATATATAACATTCGTAACAACAATATATATAAAAATTGGTTAGTCCCGTAGCAATTAACATTTTTATTTTTCAATGGAGCTCTATTTCATACATGATTATGTACATTTATTAAGTATTTACATTTAATACATGTTTATAAATTGAGTTTCTAATTTTACAGTATTACACGTTTATTTTATTTTATCTTCTTATTCGAAAGAAATATTAGGTTGGTGCATGTGAAATGTCGGATTTTCTTAGTAAATGACCATGTGCAATTTTTTGACCTTACCAATTTACAAAAAATGATGTAATACCATGGAATGATTAATATTCATTCTTAAAGTAAGTTTTTTTTATGTTCGACGCGAATTATTGTCCACCAATGCTCTCAATACATCGTTATCCACTGACGCTTCGGGACTACCACGTAACTCATTTCATAGAGAAATTTCTAGAACAGAATATTGCGAATTAACGCTGAACTTTCCTCTTGTTCACGATATTCTGTCCGAACGCTTCGTTTATGTTCCGAGTGATTTTTGTAGCATTATCGTTAAGTTTGTGTTCGTATAAGAAAATTATACTGATATCGACAAAATTTATACTTGAAATAAATTTTTAAAAAGTGGTTAAAGTGCATAATTTAGGATAAAGTGTTTTGAACATAATATGACTCTGATAATAGATAACCGGACTGTATAATAGGTTATCTCATAAACAATCATACGGCGGAAACAGGAACACAAATATTTACGTGTAGTAAAAATCCGGCATTTCATATGCACCAACTTAATAGTTGCATTTGTAAAATTATAGTCTATTTAGAATAAGAAACAAAGACTTGTCGGGGCATTATTTGTATAGTTGGCGCGTAACCACAGCCGTATCTTCCTAGTTTTCTCCCTGTTATTGGTTTAAATTATCCAATGCACGGGATTTTATATATTTTAAAACTGCGTTTTACCTTCTACTTTGTAATTGGTAAACTGTTTAACTTCACATATTTGAGCAGATCTGTTTTGATACGTTCAAATTTAACGATATTTCATCTTGTTTAACATATTCTCTGCCACATCGCTCATATATGAATGTCGCGGTTTAGGAAGCAAATCAATGATTGTAGATTAAAATGAGGGATGTTATTTATTTTTCAAGAGGTATGAAAAATGAATGGAAAACAAATGATTTGAGAAAAAGAAAAAGATCATCGCACAAAAAGAAGTGTTTGGAACTTTTTAAAAGTTTTCATAAAATGGTTTGGTAAAAATATGTTAAACATAAAAAAGTTGAAAATATGATTAAATAAGGTAAAACAATTTTTTTTTAACAGTTAGCATTATTATTTATAGCAGTGAATGTTTTAGAACATATCAGGATAGCATTCTGTGATTTTTCAAATGTCGATTTCAGTTACGTTTGAATAGCATGATTTTTAATGAAGATTATTTAAGCTCAAAATTAAATCCCTATTGTTAAATCTTGAGCGTAATAACGCAAGGTCATTTTAATATTTTATGAAAAAATCAAGATGTATTTCATCTGATTAGGTTCCTTAAACGGAATTTTAAACATTTTTTGATAAAGTTAATAAATAATCAGTTATTTCAGAAGGTAATATTTATTGACTCACCCTATATGCAGAATGGACCGATAAAAATTACCGCCGTGAACATGTTTAAAGCTATAAGAACAGAGGAAAAATTCTTTCGAATAAAAATTATTTGGCCTTAAAGGAACAATTATACAGGATGGTCTACGCAACGTGTGCACCATTATAACTTCCAAAATATGCGTTGCACGAAAGAATGTTATATACAAAATTTATAGTTAAAGTGGTTTAAAAGGGTACACTATGCAGTGCGTTAATTTTTTTTATAGGTGGAGGCGTTTCGGAGATTTAAAGTTCGAGTTTGTGTTTTTAAATAGAATACTATATTTTTTATACCAAAATATGGAAGAATGTCGAATTGTAAGCAAAAAAGTATTGGCCTTCGTTAGCCGTAAACCTAATAACCAACGTATAATTTTACTTTATTTGCTGAAAATTTTCTTCGCGTAATATCAAGTTAGAGATTCAACTTATCACAGATTTCCGCAGGACAGCGAGAAGTTTACGTGACGAATAAAGTGAAATTACTCGTTAGTTATTAGGTTTAGGGTTAATCAAGGCCGATACTTTTTTACTCACAATTCGACATTCTTCCATATATTGGTATAAAAAATATAGTATTCCATTTAAAGAAACAAAGACGACCTTCGAATCTCCGAAACGCCTCCACTTATAAAAAAAATTAACGCGGTACATAGTTACGGTAACACACCCTTTTAAACCACGTAACTTTTGTAAATAAAATTCTTTCGTGCAACGCATATTTTGCGTGGACCACCCTGTATAGTTCTAACAATTTTTTTTTATACGCGGAATTATTTCAAAAAATTATTCTCTTACTTCCATAGTACTAAGAATATTTAAGATGCTAATTTTTATTGGATCATCTTGTATATTAAACATCATTTGTTATCAATTATTTTATAAATACGAAGCTTAAACTGTTATAATAAAGATAGCGCACAAATGTAAACTTATTCAAATAAAGGAAAACCAAGTATAAAGTTTAATGTATTGTATTTACTTTTTGTAAATAATATTGTAATAGTAGTAATATTTATAAGTTACATTGCAAATGTATATTTCCAAGACAAACAGTTTATTAACTAGGTCCGTCCAATTAACAAAGCCAAATGAAGTAAACTGAAATAGTTAGTACGTAGAAATGTGTGCAATACGTATGCACTGTAAGTACATACAAATGTGTCGATTTCTACAGATCCTCTGATCTATGGAACAGTGAAATACGATATAAACGTGTTCACTCGATCGTGCGTAAGATCTAGAGAACTCGCATAAATTTTCACGTAAACACGTAGCATAAGTAATAGAACTCGATTTCACATAGATATTTCTATACGTTGAAATATAGCGTGGACACGAGAAATCGTGTAACGTGAAAATGTTCGCCGGTCGCGTTAATAACGGCGATCAACGTGTTCGCCGAGAGCGTAGGAACATTACACCGCGTCTTAAGACATGCATAATGGTGGGTCACCGTGACTAAAAGGGCTAATCATGACAAATGCAGCCGTTACTGCCTCTTCAGGGGTCTGGAGAGACTTCAAAAGCATCTTGTAGGCTGCTGTACGAGCGTCTTCGTTCCCAGGATAGGTCACCTTCAAAAATTCTCGCCGTGTTTCGTCGTTTTTACCTGTTGTTTCTTTCGCTCCACCGATACTCTTGAGCCGTGAACGAGTCAAGCTTTTGCCAGTCGCCACATTGTTTCCAGAAAATCTTTGACTGGCTCCGTTTCCGAGAATTTCGTGACCGGAGTGCAACAGATGACAATAATGAACGTACCGTGAGTTTATTTGTTCAAGTGCCCTTCCAACCACCGCTGGAGCATCTGTGAGGACGAAAATCGTTCTTTGCAAGTTTCCAAAATACGCATTAATTAGCGAAATAGCAGTACGTTGAATAGTTTATGCATTTAAGTACAGCATTTAACATATGTATGGAATCTATAGAGGGTACCCATAGCTGGTGGTTAAAACAGGTAGAATAACATTTTTTTATTTATGATACCGTTTTCGAGAAAATAAAGTTAAAAAATTCACTAAATATTAATGCATTTAATTGACTTTTATTAAACGAGTTTATACATTTAAATAAAACATATAACATACGTATTCGATACATTCAGGGTGTTCCATAGCTGTTGATTAGAAGATTTAGAATAAAATTTTGTCACTTATGGTTGTTTTCGACAAAATTAAGTTAAAATTTTTCAGTAAATTGTGTTACAAAATCTTTTATTTAATGTTTTTAATCAAATATATTATCTAAAAAGATAATTTTGTTTTACTATGTACGCTCAATTATCGAATGCAGTAAAGATAAGTAATATGTGACGACATTTATCAAATAGAGACAGTTAAATGTATGTGTATTTAATGATTTTTAAAATACAATTTTCTCGAAAACGAAGCTTCAAAACAAAAAATTTTATTCTGCACGTTCGATTTACTTTTTTATGTAAAATCATTCCCTTCATTGTTGTACCAACAGTTACGAAATATTCTGCATATCTGGTTATTCTATAAATAATGTAGTCTTTTATTCTACGTTAAATAAACATCAGTGTTTTATTTATTCAACGCATATATATATATACATACAATTTTTAAGTATGCTTTTAAAAGAATATTTTTTCTTCAGTTTAGGTATATTGCACATCTAATGTGCGAAAAATGTTATCCTCTTCTTGAAAAAAAAAAAAAAATAAAATATAAAAATGAACATACGTAAGTAATGCCCAATTGCAGTACTGTATATTGTAAGAATTGAAATAAAAAAAATTTAGTAAATATAGTTGGAAGTATTTATGACGTGTACACTGCAATAAATATGAAAAAGCAGTATGCTTCGCGCATTAAAATTTACACATAAATTTAAGTACAAAAGATGTAGCAAAAGGGCCAAACTTTAACAACAGTACTGCTCTCTCACTTTGAATACATTGGTAAAGTAATTTCTTTTCTTTAAATTAACTAAAAATGTAACATTACTTATGGAATAACCTGACAAATAAATGGATTTATTGAATATATAAGGATACAAAGGACCTTCTCTCCATCTGCAAATTTTTCCTTGCGTTACACCTCTTATACTTTCTTTGTACTATAGGTGCACGCGTTACATAGTTTCTAATAGTTTCTTTTTCCATTTTCATCTTATTTTATGCTACATTTAATTCTTCGATTTTATCTATTTGTTTTATTTTACGAATAGCTTATTTTACCTCGCCACCGCAACCTCTCCATTATCCATTTCTTGCCTCTCACCTTTATAACTATAGGTTATATTACAATTATAATATCTAGTTGCATCTTAATACTCTCTCTCTCTCTCTCTCTCCCTCTCTCTCTCTCTCTCACTGTCGCACTCACTACTTTTCCTTTTTACTTCCATTTCTACCCTGATTTAACTACTTCATTTAGAACTTCTCCAATTCTAAAATTTTTTGTTTTTATTGTTTACACATTTCAAATAAATAGATTCTTTGTTTCATAAAATCCATGCATCTCTCATCTCATTCCATTTCCTGTTCTCTATCTGGTCACTTCTCTTTATCCCTTCTTTTTTTTCAGATATATATTAAAACTGATTCAATTTGCTGCAAAAATTATACATATCGCGGAAGCGTAGAAAAACTGCACATTATTAATAGAGGTGGGTTGGAATCTAATTTCGAAATTCTTGGAAATTAAATTCAAAATTTTGTAAAATTTCGAAACTCTGGAAACTTTTAGAACATAAAGCGTTGATTTTGTTTTGTAAGATGAACATTTTGTTTTAAGAACTAAAATGCAAATAAAATTTTTGCACAAATCTTTATTGATCATAGTTAAACAAAACTCAAACAAAAATATCTAATCCTGATTCTTGTTTAAGAACACTAATGTCTAAACTCTTTCTGTATCCAATTTGCTTCTCGTTTTACTTTAGAGTAAATTGCAGACGATTTTTTATTTATTCATTTTATATTTCTTGTTACCTAGGTTTCGAGAATTTTGAATCGCGAAAAAAATGCAAACTTTCAACTTCTCGAAACTCGAAATATTTTTGGGTTTCAAGGTTTCCTCGTTTCAGGAAATCCATCCTTAATTATTAAATATTGTAAGTTGTAAGTGTCGTTCTTCGAAATGCGTTCAACGCGACAAACGTTCTTAAAAATTTCTATCTTACTTATTGCGATAACATATTGTAACCGTTTTAATAGTTTATTGAATTGAAAAAAAGGCTCTTATACGTTTGCAATGATAAACTTACTGTGGTAAGTTTAGTGGTAATTAAATAAGAAACGGTATCGTTTAATTAGTATAACGAAACGAAGAAAATTGAACGAAACGATGTTAACAGCGTGCAAAGCGTGTCTGAAGCAGAGATAAATTGACCGAGACGAGAAAATATTTCTTATTGATCACGTTTTGACAGATATAGCGAGCATGTTCGAGCAAAAAAGCAATTTATTAATTAGCGAGCCTGCCTATCTGCTGTCAGAATATACTTCTTAACGACCCGATAATTATACATTTAATACGATCGAGCCGCTACAGCTGCTCTGCGGCATGGCTGACATGCTCGTTTGAAAAAGCCTTTCATCGGACAGCCACATCCTCTTCTTTTGACTACCACTCGCGTCTTTGGCCGTTATTTGTACTTAATTATTTGTCGAAATTCAGCTGTGTTGTTCTACACTCGTCTGAAAAGTGTTGACAGTAAAATTTCGGTTGTTCGAATACTTGACAGACAGGTTTTAATAATTCATTTTTTTCTTTATCGTCAATACGGATTTACGGACTATGAACATGCACATGTGAAGGTAAAATTATTGCAATTTTGTAAAGTAGTACATTTTATGAATTAACAATTTTTCAAAATTATATACTTGCCTATGAGCTTAACGAATCGCTAAAAAAAGTTGCAAGCTGTTATTACTCTTTTCGCGTATTTTAATAGATATAAATGTATAATTAGATTAATATTAGTTTCAAATGTTATTGGGATTCAATAACAGCTACTAATTTTTGAAAAAAAAAGGATTAAATAAATATATACAAATGATTCGAATTTTACAGAAAATTTATTTCAATGTTTCAGTATTTCATATCATAATAACAAAATAACTGAATCGTAATTATCTAAACTTCTATGTATAATTACTTTATTCTGTAATTAATGCAAATTAATAATATGTTTAAAATAAAATGTATTTCACCGAATAAAAAGAAATATAACGTACACGATTATACACTGTACTCGATAAATATTCAATATCGATGTAGTTGGAAATGAAACTTCGTATAATCAAATGTTACTGTATATTGTTGACTAATCTGTTTATGTATGTAGATTCATCTGTTTTCAGGTTGTACTACCAGTTCGAAGACATTTTGTATACTCCAATATGTTTCTTAACCCTTTCGCTACGATGCTCTAAGGACTAAAAACGCTAATGGTATATATTAGGTTGACCTGAAAGATTCTTTCGTTTTGTTAGCGAGTAATGGATGCATGATATTTTATGTGTTACAGTATATTATTATTTTATACAGGATTCATATTGCTCTATTTTTTTCCTCCATCGCTCGTTTAACAAATATGGCTGAATGTTTGTTTAAACATTGTTATAGTAATAGTTCAATACAATTTTTGTTGATATAGCATAGATATATATGTTAAAATTTAGGTACATTATATAACAAATTATGTTATAACACATCTGAATGAAAATAAATTATTATTTAATTTTTGAAAGAGTATGTATACGCCTCTCGCAGCGAAAGGGTTAAAGAAAGTGATTGAAAACGAGCAATTAAGAGAATGAGTCTGCTATACGTACAGTAAAAATATATGTAGTATCAAGAATTAGTCATTTAACTTTAATACGCTCCTTGGGTGAGAATTCACCCATTTTCTGTTTCTAAAATATGAACTTACGAGTAAAAAATAACTTGTTGATATTTTCTCTGAGATATTAATATACTAAATAAAAAACTAACATTATTTATGTATTTTTGAGAATCAATAATAAGATCAACGTTAACAAAGATTAATCATATTTACAGTTTAAAGCTGTAGTAAATGTTTAAAATGACATTTACTGTAAAATATTACCTTACGAATGCTGATTTTTATTAGTGTTTATTTCATTACATATTTGTTCTCCTTAATTTTACTTTCGCAATTATCTCCACTAGAGAGAGAGAGAGAGAGAGCAGCACTAGAACTATTGACGATTAAAGTACACCAATTTTTACCAAAGAAATTCAAATGATTGATATGCATATAAAAAAAAAAGATGATAGAAAGAAAACAAACTTTGATCCATATTTTTTGTAGAAAATCAGGGAAAGTTCTAACAAATGTAGCATTGTAAATTTCTTGTGCGTGTATTAACATAACGTAAACATAACACGTTCAAGTATTCTACAAAGGAAAGCAAATATTAAAACGAAGAGAATGTAACACGAACAACGAATATGATACGAGTATGAACAAAATATCTTTGTTATCAACATTTTTTTTTCGTGAATTGGGAAATTTAATAACTTGGCATAATTTTCATGAAATCAGGTAAATATCGAATTATCATTGATCAAGAGTATTGTGATTAAAAAAATTCGATTGGTAAGAAGCCATGCCCTTTCCATCCCTCGAGGGCTTCGGTCCCGTTGTGTAACTCTATAACCCTGCATATCTGCACATTTGTATCGAGCTGCAGGGTTTCAGGTCACGGCCTCTTTTGTTGCTCGATGATGTTGTTTCGTTTCGTTATTGGCCGCAAGGTTGTACGGTTGTACGGTTGTACGTACACAGACGCTTCACTGTGTCGCGATTAATGTTGGAGGGTAGTTTCTGACGGCATATGGTCGAATATCGTATTACAAGACGTTTGTCATCATCAGAGTCGCTATTGTTCTTTAAAATCTCAGGGTGCTACCAAGTAGCAGTGAATTCTTGAAAAATGGTAGCCAGTTTCTTTCATTTGGCCGCTTTCTTTCCTTCGAACAGCTATTTTAAATCACTTCACCGGTCTTCATCTTTGCTCTTTGCTGTGACAGTGATAGTTTTATTTTTCGTTATTTTTAGTGTTGTTTATGTTAGGGGATATTTATGACATAAAAACTGATTTCAGATTTAATGGGATGTTGTAAGAATAGATAAGCTCTATTTTTCTCGAAAGTAAAGATAAATAAGTTCTAACTTTACAACGTACGAGGTAATAATCAAGTTTCTTGTATAACTACGAAATATTAGAAAAATATTTGTAAAGTTGACTACTCGAATTAAAAATTTCAGGTTTAATTGTAAAATATATTTAACTGACAAGTCAGTATAGAAATGGTCTTACTTAACTCTTATAAATAGTAAATGCAACTAAAAATAAGATTTTTAGTTATAAGAATAATATTGATTTTTTTATTTTTATAGTATCTGTGAAAAAAATTGAAAAATTATTGACAGACAATTCCTTGATAGTGTCTACAAATCATTTTTTTATATTTAACTTCCAATTTTAAATAAATTTTATTTAATATAACTTTAAATTATTAATTAAAAAAAACTTTATATTTAGAGACAGTTTGATTATTTAGAAATATAGTAATTATCTACTAAATACATGCAATTGTAGTCTTTTCAATTTATTATTCCCTATTCTAGACTACAAAATATTTCGATTGATATTATTTTTCTTATTTTTTTATACATTATTTTTTACCTCATTAATTATTAATTACGTTAATTATCGCCAGTCACTATAAAATCATATTTTAACGGTACTTTGTGTTAAATACAATTAAAAAAAATAAAAAATCTACATTTCATTTTGCCGTTACATTGCTTTATTGCTAACACGGTTGTTCCTCTAACTTTTATAATTTCAGTGGGAAAAAATTTCACGGAAATCATTTCAGTTGGAAACTTTCATAAATCAATCCGTGCAAAAGCTGAAGGGCTCTTCGACTACCCGGTACATGTAACGTTATCCGCGGTTATTCTGGAATCAAATGTCGATCATTACGTATAATCAAACGGGTGACTGGTTCCGTGATTGAATTTTTTCTAAAAATTTATTTTCTGCACTATAAAACCTAATTCAGGTGTACGGGTCACCCGATACAGCCGTTGCACCGATTTTCGGAGGAAATTATATACTTTTTTCCCCCATAAACTCGAACCACATTTAAGTTCAATTTTGTAACCCATTGATGTCGAAGGTCGAACTACTTTTCGATAATAAATGTCTGAAGGGTTTCCTCCAATTTTCATCTACCTGACTGTACGTTTGCCAAAACGTATCTTTTATCGTAATATCAACCGAAAAATTGAACTTTTCCGTTAGAAATTATAATGCTTCTTTTACAGGTATGTTTTTTTAAACAATTATAGTTTATACGCATATATAAACTTATAATTAAAACTATAAAAATTATTGTTTTCATGAATTAAATAATTAATGAACTAATAAGTTTATTCATGAGTTTTATGTTTTTCAAACAAAATTTATATTTTGTATTCAAAAATATAAATAGGTGTATAAAAAAATACGAAGATGTAAACATATATTTTAAATATAATTTATATTAGCTTTTTTGAATTGTGTATAGGCATGCAATATAATATTGTATAACTATAAAGTAGTTCGTAAAGTCCGAGCAAGTAATTTTTAATATAATACACTGTTAATACGTAATTTTCACACATCAACTCAGTCACAAATTGCAGTTATTTTGTTTAGGTTATAATTGATTTCTTATACCAATTACATCAAATATTGATTGTAATATCATTTATAGTAACAATATTCGGTAATTGTTTGATAAATATTTACGGGTATATTAAAAAAAAAAATGGAAGGAAAAATAATTTTACTCGTGAAGATTATTATTTTAAGTCTATGGTCCATTTAGATCGCCATTTTGTTAGTTTTGTCATCGTGATTATTGTCGATTCGTTGTGCTTAAACACTACCTATAAGAATATCGGCACAAACTTTCTGAGAAAATTTAACATTTACCGATCGTTACCATTATTGATACATTTATTGTGAACCTTTAGTAAAATCTTTAAATAAATTATACGTAATCCGGTGCAAAAATAAAATGTTTTAACTTGAGAAGTTGAGTCGAAAGTTGAGGTTGACTTGTCGATCGATGCGCCCCTTGGGATTTTTATTCAGATACAGATAACAGATTTCAAATATCGGTAGAAACGATGGAGGAGGAGAAGATGGCGCGCACGAATAAGTTTTGAACGGTTTGTCCGACTTCTTGGGAAATTTCAGAACCATGTCTCAATCCAGCTGGAAGCGAACGCGTGGCACGAACGAAGGTCAATACATCACTCTCGATCATTGGCAATCTCTATCTTTTGAAATGTCCTCACCGTTTTTGCGGTAGAATTCGCCACAACGGTGAAGTGTAAAGTGCACGTCCTGGAGGTTGGACTGTTCCGTGTCTTGAACTTTCCATCCTTCGAGAAAACCGAGCTATCCCGAGGGAAGCTCTGCTATGAATCCGATACCGATGAATTCTCTTGAGATTCTTTGACTCAACTTACTGGTACGTTCTATTTCATCTTTTCTCATGACACGATTTATCGAATGTATTACTGTTTGTTATTTTAGCAGGATAAAATTATTTATGCGAACATCTAAGTTAATTACAGTTATACCCTGCATTTATGAAGGGTAGAAGAAGTAACTGACGTAAATCGGAACAACATGCGTATGTATACCGTGTGTTTTCTTTGTCTCGAATACAACAATGTTTGAACAAAAATTGTTTTATACAAAGGGGAATACCATATGGTGTAAATAATTTTTTTGTAGTTCAGGGAAAAACTTCAAAGTCAAATTCATTTTTTTAACTCTTAAATACCGAAGTTCCACAAATCTGCATGCAGACCTAATTGAGATCACTAGCGTCTCCGACAGATTTTTACATAAATCTTTCCAGATATACGTAAAACATTTAAAACAGCACTGAGATCTATTTTGAACATTTTTATTAGATATTTTTTAAGATTAAAACAATCGGAGTCAATAATAAATAATGAATATATCACGAACTCTGAAAACAAACAAAAATAAATTAGAGCAAAGTTTCAAATGTGACAGGCGTAAATTATCCCGATTAGAGATTTAAGAATTAGATAGAACTATATATTTTTTTTTGTAGTACGATAGCGTTCGTTAAGACGAATTCGAGGACCTGCTTTCATTATTATTGTAAAATGTTATAAATTCATCAGTTCCTAAGAAGTAAAAAATGGTGGTTCATAAAGAGAGAAAACACAAACGAAATGAAAACACTGTATGTATACAAATACATATTTCTCTCCCTTATTTGTGAAACAACACTGTTCGAATATTTGAATTTTCGATAATCAAATTCTCCAGTAATCGATCGTTTCGTTCATCTGTGTTCTGATAATCGTGGTTCCACTGTACCTATGTGTATTTTAAACATATCGAAACAGTGCTATCCTAGTGGTTTCTAGGTCCCAGTTATTTTTTTCTGAAAAATATCGATGATTCGTCCGAGGATGTCAGAGAGGTATAGTAGATTCATCAATCAATGTGACGTTATTTCGATGGACAATACCGTCAAAGTTGTTTTGGCATTGGCACCGTAGGCGGGTTCCGGAAGTGAATGGACACCCACGAATTGGAGGTGTAACCAATCTTGTCCGCGTACGGCGTCTCGTGGGATAAACCATTATACTTTGTAAGTATTCGTACGCCCATCGTACAGCTTTCTGTCCATTTTGTTAAAAGATCCACGAAACTTGATGGATCAGTGTTCTCAATCACTTAATCCCGCTGTACGTGATTCAAGTTAAAATACGTTCAAAGAATTCCGTTACCGAAGTGTAAGAAACAGTATTTCTTTAATTTTCACTTATAGATCTGCTTTCTTTGAATGTTGAATATTTGTAAGATACAAAATGCATGTCTGAACTTCATTGAAGCTATTTGTAAGGTGCTAAGTAAGATGAAAGGAAAATGAAAGTGAAATGTCAGATCTATCGGAAGGTTCTGTCGTTTTTTTTAACCAGGTATTTTACTTTACTTAACCCATTTGCATCACGACTTAAATTGCAGAGACTCTCACTTATCGAAGCCTTCACGATTGATCGTTTATAACTCGTCCCGATTTAAATATTTGCTATTTTTTATTAATACTAATTGATTATGATGACATATCAGAGTACCAAGGATATTTTATATTAATTATATATTAATAAATATAAAATTTTTAATGCAAATATTTTTATTCAACGGNAATACTAATTGATTATGATGACATATCAAAGTACAAAGGATATTTTATATTAATTTTATATTAATAAATATAAAATTTTTAATGCAAATATTTTTATTCAACGGTATGGCACGATGTCGCTGTCGGCGGATTATTCCGCGTTTGAGGATACAGAGAAGATATTACTCGCGGAATATTCCGCTTCGTGATGCAAATGGGTTAACCTTCGCGTTATTCAAGAGTCAACTGTAATTCCTTAGCTAAGTATTTTAATATTAAGAAACGATAACGTTTTCGTCACAACAATTCTAAGTAGTACATTAACTTTGCTACGGCTCTTGTAAAATTTTTTAATTTTGAAATAAATATAAAATAGTTGTTATTTAACATGTTTAATTTTTTGTTTGAATGTTATGTCAAAGAGTTGTATTTATCGAGATTAAGAAACCTTTTTAAAGGAATGTGAAGACGATTAGGGTGAATAATTAGGAAGAATAGGGTTGTAGACTGTAAATGTGTTACAATGCGAATGGTTTTTTAAATAATAGAATTAAAAACCAAAGTTTTTAATTTATTTATTCAAATATGTTTGAACTTATGAAAATATTTAATCCTCGTACGCTCTTCAGAAATATGTATGTATCTAGTTATACAAACGATTCTCGGGTGATATTTCAACTAGTTCGTTTTAGAGAAAATATCAGCATATTGTATTTAATTAGAACCGTATTTTAACCAAATACATGAAATTACAACACAATCGAAGGTGAATCAAACATTTTACAGTACCTAGAAACAAGAAATGGGTGAACTTCCAGCCAACGAGTATATGAGGGGTTACGGAATTATGATTAATCTCAATTTCTAATTTTTGCTGCTAAATAAAATACAATATCCGACTTACAATTAGAATCTGACACAAGAAAAAGTATCCACGAATATCTCTAAAAAATGACAGAACCTCCAATCTCCGCTTTATGCACCAAAGAATATCGATCGAAGAATGTCAATCGAAACACTGCCTTGGTATTACACGATGATATTGTAAACACTCTCGATTACCTCAAAGAAATCCAACTCTATCGCGAAAGTTTATTTAATCAAAATGGGTCAAAATTGTTGCCGATGATCCAGATACCAATGAAACATAAAGCCGATATAAATAAAATGTATATAGGGTAAATCTGAGATAATTCGATACCGGAAGGGTGTGGCCAGTGTTAATATCTCAAGATCGAAATAGTAAAGGTCTCTGTTTTTCATTTAAATAAAACAAATAAATTGGCTTATTATTATTCTCATACCGACATAAATTACATTTTTTTGGTATTTTTTAACCCCAACATGCGGTTAAGACCGTCTATTTGCAATGTTAATATTTTTTAATTAAAAAAAGAAATAAATATTTTAATATGTCGCGAAGTATGAT
>SMSQ01016091.1:5335-31208 GCA_019453375.1 Ctenoplectra terminalis
AATTAATTCGAGAGGCTCGAGTTCTTTTTTGTTGTATTTAATTTGTTTTTCACTGGACGTGCAGTTTAAAAATCGTGAACGAAATGAAAGGGAAAAATCAGTGTACACGGTCTCATTTTAAGTTCTGTTGAGTTTTCCGGATAGTATGTCGTTGTGACAGATTAGTATCATAAGCGACTGTGCTATAACCCACGGAGCGTCGACCCTTGGGACGTACATTTGGTACGTACAGGGTGGTCAGTGAAAATTGCATTAAACTTTTTGTTTTACACGGTTCTTGAAATAACATCACTCTTTTTACATGATTTATTTTCTGTAACACGATTTACAAAACAATTTTCTTACTAGCGAATATTTTCTAGCGTTTACCTTGTTTTTGTAAAATTTACTAGGTTTTTGTCAAATTTTCAGTACAAACTTTTGTAAAATTTATTAACAAAGTTACGATCGAATAAATTCTTGCTTGCATACTTGCCAAAATAAATTGTATTCTAAACATAGCTCTCAATCTAAAGTTTGAACCGAACAGATGACTTTCTAAGAATAACCTTTCGTGCATCGTCCTTTGCTATGTTCACTTTTTAAAAATCTGAGATACAAAACCCAAGAAATTTCATCAGTCTTTAACCACTTGACGTACAAATAAAATACACGTCGACGCGTCCGTAGAATACCATTTAATTTGGCTCAACTGTGGACACTCGTGTGCAAGCTAAGAAACAGAACGTTTTAATTTTCAAATTTACATTGTCATATAACATTGAATACAGTTTATATATAATGTTAACGTACAATAATTAAGTAATACTATAAAATAATAATTTAGTAGTTTTGTAAAGTAAGTAGAATATGTAGTTGAATTAGACATGTTTTACACCGGGGGAAAGCATTTTAAACAAAATAGCATCGACGCACGATTGAAACAGTTAAAGAATCTAATAATATACTGCGCGCGGCGTTTGCTGAAGACAGTTGTTGACGTTTTGGAGACGTCAAAGTCTACAATGGCACATGAAATGAATGACGTCCCCCAGACGTCATTGTATGCCAAGGGGTTAACCTGTTAACTTTTACCTTTCTCAAAAATTCGTTAATATTAATTTAACTTCACGATCCATTTGTACCCAAAATCCATCAGATACACTCCCGTCCACAAGTCACCGGACACTCGTAAGTTTCGAATAAAATATTTATTAAAATAGACTTTTAGTAAAATCTAAAAAAGGTACTACAGTAGTGGCCACAGAAATTGCTCCACCTTTCGTAAGGAGCCATGACCACAAACTCTGAACGCTTTTCTAAGACTGACAATCATACGTACAGTACCGGACAAATGATGTTTCCGAATATACTTAAATGATTCAGTGTATCGACATTAATTTAATTATTATTAATTCAATTAATTCAATTATCATTGATTCAATTAATTTAATTATTATTAATTCAATTATCATTGATTCAATTAATTTAATTATTATTAATTCAATTATCATTGATTCAATTAATTTAATTATTATTAATTCAATTATCATTGATTCAATTAATTTAATTATTATTAATTCAATTATTATTAATTCGTTAGAAATGATGTGTAGCCCACGTCGATAGGCATTTATCGTAGAAATAAAAATAACGTGGGCTGCACGTTGGTTAACAACCAGATCGTTCATTTCTCGGGCTACAGTTCCAGAGTGCACTGCATCGCATAGCGTCATCGATATCTTGGAAATATTTCAGAATTGTTGTCGCGAGTATTCATTCGTATCCGTGTAAAATTGTTTATGTAAGACCCTACCAACGCGCTGAGGCGCTGCTGCGCTGCTTAACCCATTTGCATCGTAAGGAAATATGAAAGGAAGGTCTTTATCACCAAATTTTTTTTTTTATTATATTCAATAATTCGTCTTCGTTTCAGCGGCCCAATTTCTTCTTCGCTGTAATCAGAATTACTACTTTCATCTCCAACAACACCCTCCATTTATATTTTTTTAGCTAACGAATAATGATAGCGACTAACAAAGTTGTTCAAATTCTTGATTAATACGAAATGATTATAACGATACATCAGAGCACAAAGGATAATATATATTAATAAATGTAAAATTCTTAGTGCAAATATTTTTATTCAACGATGTCGCTGTCGACCAATTATTCCGCATTTGGCGACACAGAGAAGATATTACTCGCGGAATATTCCGCTTCGTGATGCAAATGGGTTAAAAATAAAAGGTGACTTAGCGGTTCAAATAGATGATACATTATTGAATAAAAATGTTTCCTTTTATGATAAAAAAATCGCTTTTTATTTACACGTTAAAGCCCGCATGAACTTTTCGGCCTAATAAAATTTAACTGAAGCAATAAATTGCAGCTCTGTTATATCAGATTATTAAAAACTATTAAAAGACCACGTTAACCCTGCCACGGTCCTCAAATTCTCTTCGATCCAAGCGAGTTCTTATTTGACTAAAAAAAATTCCTAATTTTGATAAAAATGGGTGCTTAAGTAGAAAATTGAAAAAAAGGAAATTTTCATACTCACAATAGCTGTTTTATATTTAACTAGAAATTAGATCATTTTTTAACGAAAGAGAAAATCGATTGGATATAAAATGACCCAAGGGTAGTAACAGGGTTAATACAATTTAGTATAATATAAAGTTTGCAATGTATCTAAATATTCTATAAATTGTGTTCAGAAGAAGTGGTGCAATTTTATTTGTCATTACTGTATAATTTAAGGTTCTCTATTGCATCAACGATTAACCTATTTGCATCTTAAGGAAATATGAAAGGAAGGTCTTTATCACCAAATTTTTTTTTTTATTATATTCAATAATTCGTCTTCGTTTCAGCGGCCCAATTTCTTCTTCGCTATAATCAGAATTACTACTTTCATCTCCAACAACACCCTCCATTTATATTTTTTTAGCTAACGAATAATTATAGCGACTAACAAAGTTGAGCGTATGCATACAACTCCGATGATAGTGACCGACAAAATTGACCGTATATATACGGTAATGATGCAAATGGGTTAATAAATGATAGGTTTATTTTGTAACTATAACATAAACTTTTATTTATATTTAACATTAACTTTTAACTTAAAATTTTATCTTTATTTATATATAACTTATATTTATGAGTATATAATTATACAAAATTATACAAAAATAATTTGCTTGAATTTGAAGTTGCTCGAATTTCATAATTAAATTTTTCTCAGCCTTCTAGAATTAAATTTGGAAAATGAAGGAAGGATGAGGGTTAAATATTTTTGAAACTACCGAACTAAGGGATAAACTTTTCGATTTAGTTTCACGTGTAGAACTTTTAGTATCGCATAATAATTTCTTTTATATCAAACAACTTTTACGCAGAAAATTTTCCTTCACTTAACTCCGCATGTATTCAAGGAGGAATTTTTACTGGTCCACCTTGTATAGGGCCGACTATGCGAACTAGCGTCACTCAAGTGACCCCACTCTTCGACTTTCTCTTCAGAAGCAGTTCTTAGCTTCTCAGGATGCTCCTTTTTCATTGCCTTTGCAAATACTCCTGACCTTTTTTTTTTCATTTCAAGCGTTCTATGAATAAAAATCTTCACTTTATAGAAAAAAAAACTCTGCAGAAAACAACAAATTGATAAAAAGAAAGGAGAATTCTTGTTTCTAAATAGCTCTTTCCTCGTAATTTTCAAGATTCCTATTTTATCGCAAGCATCAAATCCTGCATTCTCGTTTATGAAGCAATGAGTAAGCGTATTCGTGTAACCATTCAGCTACCAAAGATGTATATGTATATACGCCTTCAGAAATTAAGTGATTATTTGCTGAGATCGTATCTGAACAATTTCTATAGCGCAGAATTATTTTTATTTTCAGTTGCACGTGTTATATCATGATTTCTATGTGTTATATCTGATAATCTTGATCTCTATATTTCTGTTATATTAATAAAAACTGTATTAATCTGCATAAAATTAATGTAAGGATTATAATTTAAATACCACTAAGTAGAATGAATATAAATTTGTATAACTGACTAATTTATATGAAATTTGTATAACTGTGGTAAAAATTGCATTGAAATACTTTACTATTTGATGTAACTTTAATATTTTGTATACTTTAGATAAATTGAAAGTGGTCAAATACTTATGGACGGTGGTGTATATATGTTATAGGTTTTTTAAATGAAATTCACCGTATATTATATTTAAAAAAAAAAATCAAATAGTGTTAATTACATAGTAAGAAATCAAAAATTTTATTATAATTTATAGAATTACATAATTGCATATGGAGATGAAGGTGTGTATGAAAATTGTGTGCAGATAATTCAATAATAATAATAATTCGAGAAGAACCGTTTATAGTAACCTAATACCGTTATAATAATCTAGTCTATAAATTTTTGATTTCTTACTATGTAATTTGATATTTTTTTTTAAATACAATATATGGTGAATTTAATTTGCAAAACGGTGAATTTCATTTGCAAAAAGGTGAATTTAATTTGCAAAACGGTGAATTTAATTTGTAAAAGAGTGAATTTTATTTGCAAAAAGGTGAATTTAATTTGCAAAACGGTGAATTTAATTTGCAAAAAGGTGAATTTAATTTGTAAAACAGTGAATTTAAATTGCAAAATGGTGAATTTAATTTAAAAAACGGTGAATTTAATTTGCAAACCGGTAAATTTAATTTAAAAAACCTATACTAAATATAAAAATATGAAAATTAAGGAAAATTCAATACAGATTTTGGAAATAGCTTATTAAAAACGAACCAATTGGGATAAAACATCGATCGTGACTCATAATGCAAAGAATCAAGATTCAATATTAAGTCTTGTATAATATAAAAATACACAAAATATTACAAAATAGTTACATCCGTCGTCACCGTTCCAGTTGCCGCATTAACCCCTTGCCATACTTTAACGAGTCTGACTCGCGATCACAATTTCGAGCCAAACACCGACATCACGAGCGAGACTCGTGGTCATAATTTCGGGTCGAACATAAATATTACGAGTGAGACTCGTCATGTCGAATTTATAGGAAGCGCCTCATGAAAATAAGTGCTAAAATCTAAACAATCTTGGCAGTAGCGTTTGGCAACCATCATCCGCTACACTTTTGTCCCAGATTTCCTCTCGCTAAATGGTAACCCAAAGGATTAATAAAAATGACGAGTGAGAGTCGCCTCTCGAGTACAAAGATTTAAATCGTTAAAAACATCCAAATACTCGGTGCAATGCTAGGATATAACGTATCACATAATTAATCAAATTAAACATCGCTGCAGCATCTTCGTACTGTTGGTTCCCACAGTGTTCGCAGAGTCGAATATTTAGCATAAAGATGCCAACACGTTGCACAATAATAAATATAGGTGATATATTAAGTTAAGTTCGCACGAGTTCCAGTTCTGCAGTTCACAGTTCTCACGCGTACAATGTTCAAAGTTCTGTTCAGAAAATACGCAGAGAAATCTCACCTCGTCACTTGCGTTCCGTTGTTCAATAATCAATAATCAATTCTCCATAATAGTAACTAACAGCAGGTTAAATATTAGGTTGGTAGGAAATTAATGTCGGTTTTGAATCACCATATCGTAAATCAGAATAAAGTTTTTTAATCAAAATAAGTTCCATTACTTTCTACACATTTTTGCCAGTAAATTGTTTGTTTCTTGATTCCAGTAGCGTAAAATTCTGTTGTTCTGGAATTAATAAACTCTATGAACGCATTTTCAGCAGCTTCTTGGTTTGTGAATATCTTCCCTTCCAAGTAGTAATATTAGACACCCTCGTTAGGCGTGTCTTCGCTAAGAGGATGGGAGGCATGTTATGTCCAATGAATTAAAAATTTTTGTGTCGGGAGAGGTGGTCAATCTCACGCTCTCAGAGTTCGTGCGTCAGTCCTAAGTCAGCTGAAGTACACGTGCGTCAGTTCTTGGTATCTTCTTTATCAAGATTAGGATACGCCAATTTGCTATTGAGCAGAAAGCGAACATCGAAATATTCGCCAGTTTCTAGATCGTAACTTAATAACATGCCAGACGTGAAAATGACCATTCTCAAAAATAGCTAGGGTTCGTCCGTATCATAAATTAAGTCGTTAACTGTCCTTAACACTAGGTTTACGGTCATTCTGATGGGTACATTGAAGTACAAATTTTTTATATCATTAGTTCAGTTTACTTCAAATTAATAGATTTCTATTAGCAGAGATTTATTTAGTACACTTTTCGCGTATAAATTCTATTTTGTATTTACATTTTCCACATGTACGATTGCTGAACTTAACCCATTCGCTGCCAAGGACGAGTATACTCGTCTTTGGCAGGGTGTCGTGCATTATCAAGACGAGTATACTCGTCCTACTTTAAATATGTTACAACATGCAGGCTTTTGAATTAGCAAATTTTTTGCGGCCACAAACATAAATATAGAAATGTAAAAAACTTGAAAAAATAGTACAAATAAAATGTTTTACAAAAATTATACTTTATTTCTTATTTAACACTAGATTCACGGAACCCGTCAATTTGACTCAGTTCAGGTTTCCTGTTTAAGTTTAACAATCATGCGTGCAGAAAATATAAACTCAAAATGGAATTTATATAGAAAAATGTACGAAGTAAATCTCTGCTTATAGAAATCTATTAATTTAAAGTAAACTGAACTAACGATATTACAAAAAATTTGTATTTCAATGTACCCATTAAAATGATCCAATCGATGCCCGTAAACCTAGTGTTAACACGTTAAGCGCCACACCGGTCCCTACGGACCGACGCTGAAATTTTCGTTTAGGCATCGTTGATTTCCGAAAACTGACAGTATCAATTTCAAAAAATAATACCTTATAATTCATCAACGAGTTTTATTAAATCACATTAAACAAAGATACGACTTTCCTTCCCAGTCCTCTACAATTTTCTTCTTAAATTCCTAATTATTTTGTAACCAAATGTTTTTCAATTATTATCACAGCACACAGCCTAAAGGAAAGCCGACCAAAATCGACGTGGCGTTTAACCTGTTAAAGAGAATGATCTTTTACAAATTTAAATATAAATGGCAATGGGAATGACTTCATATAATCTAGGCTTGGCAGCGAAATTGGTTAACCACGAAATCTGAACTGAGTCAAATCGACAGGCTCCGTAAATCTAGCGTTAACATCTACTTCTTCCTCAAAATACAATCGAGTCTCGTATCCTGACACCTTTACGCCGCAACACAAGCGATTAACAAAAATTCGAGAACGCGACAAGGCCCCCGAGTATTCCAAACTACATGAAACATCGCGTCGCCCCAAAACTAACAACCACCCGCCGACATCATCGAAAACCTTAACCGATACAATCAGAACTCCCAACTTCAGAAACCAAGCCCCACAACTTCGCTAAAACATCGTCAACCGTAATTCCCAGGCTCTCCAGCCAATAACCGGCATCGAAATCGCTTCTGAAATGATTGTTCGTCGATGTAAAAAGGCGGTCGCGATCCCTCATCGTCCCGCAGCGCCGGCAGCACCAGGCAAGATAATCAATCGGGGGTGGGAAGGAGGGTAAACTGGTATCTTATCAAAGTTGGCCCATCTTCGGCGAAACTTGCTCCCGTCGTAGGTGTACGAACCCGTGTTCTTCGCATTGGATGGAATCAGGAGGCGGGGAAAGGGGTTGGGGGCGAGCAACAGAGACGGAGGGACGCCGTCGAAGGGCGGGTCGCGCTAACTTTCGCGTCTGTGTGCGCTCGCGGCGCTGCGATGAGGAACTTGCTCGATCAGAGTTGCGAAGGGGAGCAGGAGGCTGGTTACATCGACGCTGCCTGTCTGCAGATATCTCTGGAGGAATGGTATGGACTTTCCTTTGCCTCCTCTTCGCCCCACCGTCCCCTACCCTTTTATACTTTGTTACACGCGAGAAAGACGGAACGTCGTGCACGGGGAAAGAGACGTCCCTGCGTTATCGAGCACCCCTCGCTCCTATACCAGGATCATCCCCGATGACTTTCGAGCACTTCTGACGCTGGGTGGCAATTTTTCAGCCGGAAAGATAAACCAACCGGGATGCGACGTGTAGCGGGAAACGACAATGGGCGAAAGTGGGTTTCTGCGTTCGCTGGAACTAAGGGACGTCGCGTTCGCCGTTTTAATGGTTAGTGGCAAGCGGTGTAAAGCGATGGGTGGTCCGAGTTTTTGGGAATTAGCGGAGGAAGGGGATTGGAAGATCGTGTTGTGCTAATTTGGAAAACTTGTGTTTGGTAGAGTTGCCTGAGTTATTTGTTTTTTTGAGGGGGGTGAATTTTTGGGGCGGAGGACTGGTGCGTTTAGTTTTCAGTATGTTAGCGTGTACGAGAGAGGTGACGGGGATTTAGGTTATTTCAAAGTTTTTAGGTGAATGCAGTAAGATGGGGATCTACGAGGTCTTGAAATTTTTGAGGATACTGATGCTTTGGCGATTTTGGTATGTTTGAGGATACGGAAATTTTTGAGAATCATGATTCTTTTGAGAATCTCGGTGCTTTTGAGAATCTTGATTCTTTTGAGAATTTCGGTATGTTTGAGAACCTTGATACCTTTGAGAATCCCTTTATTTTCGAGAATCCCGAATTTTTTGAGAATCTCGATAGTTTTCAGAATTTCGGTACTTTCCAGAATTTCCATACTTTTGAGAATCCTGATACTTTCTAGAATCCCGATACTTTTGAGAATCCCCATATTTTCCAAAACCTTGATGCTTTTGAGAATTTCGAAATTGAGAATCCCGATACTTTCGAGAATCCGGAATTTTTTGAGAGTCCCGATATTTTTTAGAATCTCCATACTTCTGAAAATCTCCATACTTTCGAGAATCCGGAATTTTTTGAGAATCCCGATACTTTCGAGAATCCCCATACTGTTGAGAATTTAAAAATTTTGGAGAAACCCGATACTTTCGAGAATGTTCATATTTTTGAGAATCCAGAAATTTCTGAGAATTCTGAATTTGAGAATCCCGATAGTTTCGAGAATCTCCATGCTTTTGAAAATCTCCATACTTTTGAGCATCCCGATATTTTGGAGAATCCGGAATTTTTTGAGAGTCCCGAGATTTTTTAGAATCTCCATACTTCTGAAAATCTCCACACTTTCGAGAATCCAGAATTTTTTGAGAATCCCGATACTTTCGAGAATCCCCATTCTCTTGAGAATTTAAAAATTTTGGAGAAACCCGATACTTTCGAGAATGTCCATATTTTTGAGAATCCAGAAATTTCTGAGAATTCTGAATTTGAGAATCTCGATACTTTTGAGAATCCCGATAGTTTCGAGAATCTCCATGTTTTTGAAAATCTCCATACTTTTGAGCATCCCGATAATTTCGAGAATCTCCATATTTTTGAGAATCCAGAAATTTTTCAGAATCTCGATACTTTTGAGAATCCAGAAATTTTTCAGACTCTCGATACTTCTGAGAATCCTGAAATTTTTCAGACTCTCGATACTTCTGAGAATCCAGAAATTTTTTTGGAACCCGTCCCGATATTCCCAGGTTCTCATATATCTCTGATAGAGACATAATAGAAGTGGAAGATTTTATCCAGTTGATTGGCTACCTTGATAGTTGCAGGAATTTCGATAATTTAGGAGTTTTGATCGCGACAAAAGATTCGGTATTTCACGCCGATGTTTCTGACGCGATCGTTATCTCAAACACTCTCCCGCATTATCGTTTCCTTCTTTAAACTCTCTGGCGGAAATCACGTCAGTTTCATCGGTGGGACTCATTGATTTTCAATCGCGACGCGCGATAAACTTCCGCCAAACTTTTCGAGGGTTGAAAGCGCGTCGCGCGAGTTGAACAACCGGTGACAAGTCAGCCGCGAGCTAGCAAAAGGGGAATAATCAGTGTTTCCGCGAGAAACGCCGATTCACGTTACGTGGAACAGGAAAAGGGGTGGCTATCGTTGTTTCATCGTTGCTCGTAATTAATAATTCGGCCGCAGATAAATTTGATTCGATGTCGAAACAACGCCATAACGTTTTATCTGCTCTGTTAGTTCGATGGGTGAGATATCGATTTGTTTGTTCTGGTAACGGTTACAGCAACGGAGATCGATCAGATCGTGTCGTGGTTTGGTAAAAATCATATCGTTTTCTTTGGTATTATAAACTAAGAAAAATTTACAATAGCAAATCGGTTGGTTTAAAACATAATTTGTAATTTGGTTTCGTTAACCTATTTTTTTATTTTCTCGTTTTATCTTTTTTCTTCTTTATTGGGTTTCTTTTTATAGTAACTTTGATGAATAATGACGGAGTATGTTCGTAAAAAACTGGTAATCGTATAATTTTATAATAAAAATTAATTGATTGGCTGTCATATAAGATGAACCATTTTATTTAACAGCTAACTCTTTCGACCTGAAAAAAGGACTTTCAAAGTTTTAATTGTATAAAGAAATTTAAATAATTATTATATATATAAATTTGTAGATCATACCATTGAACTGATATCACCTTAGTATTTTTTTATCTTAAAAAGAACATAGTTTTCTGTGTGTGTTAACAAAAAATTGGTAACATTAAAAAAGAAGCTTAAGATTAAATTAATATAAAAACTGAGTGAAATTTAGAAAAAGAGGTTATTTTTTTTTAAATGTAGAATTTAATTGTAGACGATACCATTGAACTAATATCACTTTAGTATTTTTTTATCCTAAAAAGAACATAGTTTTCTGCGTGTTAACATAAAAATGGTAACATTAAAAAAAAAGCTTAAGATTAAATTAACACATTGACAGCCGGCGACCTAAGAGACATTTAAAGCCTGAGCGCCGGCAAAGTATCGGCCACTTAAATCCCTAACGCCGGCTTTATTCCCTTGTTTCTGATCACTGAATAGCCAGAAAAAATATTTAAAAGATTATATATTTTCGTAAAATAGAACATTTTATTTGCGTATTCGTCATATACAATTTAACGGTAATTAAAAATATAAACAAAATCGAAATTTTTAATTTATAATTATAGAAAAAAATACAGTTTCGCGCTCAAGCGACAGACTTAGAAACCCGCGTTTTCGCGAGGCCGGCTGTCAATGTGTTAATATAAAAACTGAGTGAAATTTAAAAAAAGAGGTTATTTTCTTTTTAAATGTAGAATTCGGATTTCTTAACAAAATTATAATTAAACGGACGCAAATAGGCGTCAACAGTAGTCAAAGGGTTAAACAATTCTTCGTCATCACATTCTATTCTATCGTGGTCCATTTTTAGGAATTTACTGTAAAGAAAGTCTATTTATTGTAAAAAAATCGCTTTGTCGCAAAAAAAACCCACGATAATTCGTAGAAAACAACTTTTGTCGTCTCCCGCGCTTTAATGATAATATACACAAACCGAGTTTAGCCGTTTCCCGCTCAAGATGTGTTAATAAACAAGCGCAAACGCGAGGACGAGACGATGTGTTTCGGTTTCGACCACTCTAAATCTCTACGATTCCGGAATGTAAGCAACTCGGTAATTAGGCCGGCAGTTCTTGGAAGTCAAGCGTTCGAAGCCACACGAGAGGTTCCAGGAATCGGAACTCGTCGCGGCATTGAAACATAAACAAGGGACGGAGCGGCGACGGTCGAACGCTCAGTCGTATATACGCGTCCGAAGGATTCACTTTACGCGAGACTCTCGAACAGACGGAGAGGCGAACTCGTAAAACGTCCGTAATTATTTAAATCTCGCGTACGAATTATTGTAGTGTTTTAATGACTCGGCCGCACGCTGTCGTTCCGTCGCGTAACTTTCGGTGGTGTCGTGCAAATCGTTTCGCTGCGTAATTGTCGGTTTCGTTGTGTGACTTTCAGCGTTGCTGTATAAATCTCTTCGTTCGTCAATGGTCAGGATCGATGCAGCGACACGCATTCCCATACCGCAGATGAATATTTGAGCCAGCGGGTAAGTTTAATCGAATTTATTGGTTACTACTTTTATTTTTATTTAACGCGAATCGTGACTTAATACTGATTGTGTTTCTATGAGCTTATTCAAAGGGGTTTTTTACTATCGGCAACAATATTGGGTTGTTAGCATAAATTTTTATTCAAGTAAAATATTGTTCGTTATTCCGTTTTAATTTCTTTTTCAATTTATTTTTTGTTCATTCGTTATTCGGAAAGGAAATTTATTTATTCGCTTTCGTTATATTGGAAATAATTATTATTTTTGGATCAGTTTGAAAGACAAACTTCGTGGTCTTCCTTTTTTGTTGTAATGTATAAAATATATATTATATTATTATTAAATAATAAATTATTAAATAATAAATAATAAATTAATAAATAATAAATAAATAATAAATTAATAATAAATAATAAATAATCAATAATAAATAATAAATAATAAATAATAAATAATAAATTAATAATAAATAATAAATTAATAATAAATAATAAATAAATAATAAATTATTTAATACTAATATAATATATATTTTATACATTACAACAAAAAAGAAAGACTACGAAGTTTTTCTTTCAAACTGATCCAAAAATAATAATATTATTAAATAATTTATTATTTAATAATAATATAAATAACGAGAACAGTTTCTTTTGTACGTGAATAGCGAATAATTCGACTTTATTCGTTAATTAATATAATTTTTAGATAACATTAGTCAATGTTTGCTAATATACGACCCGACTTGTTCCTCAAACCATAAACGTAACACGTAGCCAACACTTCCGCCAGTATTCGACGATTATACCTGTACATTAATATCTTGTTAATTTTTCCAATTTTTGTGTCGAATATACTCTCTAGGAAAATTTTGCAATCTTTGAGTACCTTCCGTAATTTTCTGTAAAATATATGCTTACAGATTTATTTCTCTCGTGTTATGAATTTTTCCAAATATCCATTGTTATAATTCTTTTGGTACAAATAGATATATTTTAATCATCGGTAGCGAAATGACCGGTTCGTAATTTCTTATAGAAATTTTATAAATTTACAATGATGTATTTTGGGGAATCTTCTATGACTTTTTGTAAAAAATATGTACAAAGAACTGTCACCCTTGTTATAAGTATTTTTTCAAATATCTATCATTTTGATTTCTTCGATAGAAACAAGTCTACTTTAATCGCCGGTAATTCTAGTATTAACAACAAATATATTTTCAAATACCTCATTTAATCCAATCTCAGAAAAATCTAAAAAAATCTCGACCTGGACTTACGATAGAACAAAGTAACTATCAAAAAACCTCTGTAACAGTGTTTCAAAGACACTACTTTGCAAGAAATCCAAACCAACGAACTTTTGTCGCAGACNAAAAAAAAAAAAAAGAAAGAAAGAAGAAAGGAGGAGGGATAAAAAGGAAAGGAGGAAGAAGCGGAAGATGCAAGAGAAGCGGGAAGGAGTTAATTACTCGCTCGTCTCGGCTCGATTATTCTCGAGAGTGACGACTTCGACTAACTACGCTGCGTTCGACGCGAGATTTAATCAGGAAGTTTATTAATTTCCCGAAATCCACGAATTATGATGGTGCTAGAGTTGATAAGAAGTTCGTCCGAGGTAAATGTTTATTCGGTCGCGAGTATCGCTGTTTAAACATCGGATCGTTTAGCTGTTAATTGGGACTGGAATCTTTAATGATATTTGTTTGTTGACTCGTTTCTACGTAGGCTTGTTTGACGTTTTTGATGAGGTGTGTCGTGTTAATTATCGTTGGAAAGAGTTGGATTAATTGGCAGATACTTTGATTATGGTTCTCTTCCTTTCTTTTTTTTTTGGGAGTGTCGTTTTGGTGGACAATGCTAGAAATATTTATAGTTGATGTTGGCGTAGTTTGGTGTGTGCAGATTAGAGAATAAAATTTCGCTCGACAGTAGTATAAACAGGTACATGGTCAGACAATCCGGTCATATGTCTTCTACAGGTCTATAGAAATTATAGTTAATGGAAAAATGCTAAAACGATCGAAATTTAGTTGCTTTGTTGGAGAGATATTTATAAATAGAATTGTGCAGAACCAACTTTCGGTAGACAGTAATGTAACTCAATGTATGACCAGACAAGTTGATAATATTGCGGAATTTGTAATGAGAGTAGTGTAATGAAAAAATTAGAAAATTTAGTGTAATTATGTTATTTTATTAGGGAGGTTATTTTATTAGGGAGTTGACAGTAGTATAAGCTTGTATTTGGTTAGACAATGTTACCACGTGTTTTATGTCAGTCCATGGAAATTATAGTTTNATCGAAATTTAGTTGCTTTGTTGGAGAGATATTTATAAATAGAATTGTGCAGAACCAACTTTCGGTAGACAGTAATGTAACTCAATGTATGACCAGACAAGTTGATAATATTGCGGAATTTGTAATGAGAGTAGTGTAATGAAAAAATTAGAAAATTTAGTGTAATTGTGTTATTTTATCAGGGAGTTGACAGTAGTATAAGCTTGTATTTGGTCAGACAATGTTACCACGTGTTTTATGTCAGTCCATGGAAATTATAGTTTACCACGTTCACTGCCAAGAAACTTAAGCTAGTTTTATGTTGAATGCCAAAAGTGTTTAAAGAAAATAACAAAACTTCTTTAAATTTAATAATTGTAAATATAATTTTGGAGAAGTATTTATGATTATTTGAAGAACAAAAAATATAATATGGTACACAGTAAAATATCTCGTAGTTGGCAGTGAACGCGTTATGGAAAAATACTAAAATAATTTAAATTTAGCTATTTTGTTAGAAAGATAATTATAAATAAAATTATGCGAAACAAAATTGCAGTAGCCAGTAGTATAACCTTACATATAGTCGAACAGCTCTATTATTTGTCTAATTCTAATCTACAGAAACTATAGTTAGTGGAGTAGTACTAAAACCATTTAAATTCAGCTATTTCATCCTAGAGATAATTATATATAGAATTATGCATAACAAAATTTCTGTGGACAGTAGTATAACCATACACATTGTCAGACAACTCTGTCATTTGTCTTATATCAATCTACAGAAATTATAATTAATGAAAAAATACTAAAGCGATTAAAGTTGAGTTATTTTATTACAGAAGTAATTATAAATCAAATTGAGCAGAACCAAATTTCAGTAGATAGTAGTATAAGCATATATATGGTTAAACAACTCTGTCATATGTCTTTAGCCGATTTACAGAAATTATAATTAATAGAAAAATACTGAAACGATTTCAATTCAGTTATTTTATTGTATTTGATTATTTCTGTAGACAGTAGTATAACCATACATGTTGTCAGACAACTCTATCACTTGTCTTATATCAATCTACAGAAATTATAATTAATGAAAAAATACTAGAACGATTTAAATTGAGTTATTTTATTCTAGAGATAATTATAAATAGAATTATGTGGAACAAAATTTCTGTCGACAGTAGTATAACCATACATATTGTCAGACAACTGTGTCATATGTCTTCTACTACTCTACAGAAATTATAGTTAATGGAAAAATATTAAAACGATTAAAACTGAGTTGCTTTATTGGAGAGATAATTATAAATAAAATTATGCAGAAGCAAATTTCAGTCGACAGTAGTATAACTCAACGTACAATCAGACAACTTGTTCACACAGCTTGTAGCAATTTATGAAACTTATAATTAAGGTGAAAATACTAAAACGATCACAGTTGTGTTATTTAATCATTTTAAAAGCTCGCACGAAGAAGAATAAAGAATTCTTCTGGTCAATATTCATTATTTGTTAATCTTTGTTTCACAATCATATTCGAGCTGGTAAATCTTCAAATATTGTACATTGCGACGTTTCAGTATCTTTCCCTGGCTGATAACGAANACTCGACAGTAGTATAAACAGGTATATGGTCAGACAATCCGGTCATATGTTTTCTACAGGTCTATAGAAATTATAGTTAATGGAAAAATGCTAAAACGATCGAAATTTAGTTGCTTTGTTGGAGAGATATTTATAAATAGAATTGTGCAGAAGCAAATTTCAGTCGACAGTAGTATAACTCAACGTACAATCAGACAACTTGTTCACACAGCTTGTAGCAATTTATGAAACTTATAATTAAGGTGAAAATACTAAAACGATCACAGTTGTGTTATTTAATCATTTTAAAAGCTCGCACGAAGAAGAATAAAGAATTCTTCTGGTCAATATTCATTATTTGTTAATCTTTGTTTCACAATCATATTCGAGCTGGTAAATCTTCAAATATTGTACATTGCGACGTTTCAGTATCTTTCCCTGGCTGATAACGAATTGAAAGGATAAAAAGAGGAGATGAACAAATTTTAACGAAGCTGCTCATGGAAGGCAATAAGGTAAATTGTTTTTATTCATTAAAGCGTTTCGCGATGAAACCACTTTTGTTCCTTTTATGCTAGCTTGTTTATATTTGCATCCATCTTATCATTGTTATATTCGCGAAACAGAGGGGACCAAAATGGGACGTATAATCTGTTGATTTTTTTTTAACACAAAGTGCTTTCTCCTTTTTCAGTATCCAACGATTTAATGGCTTTGAATATTAATTTTATAAATATCCAACGAAGAATATCTTCTTACAAAGAGCTCGAGTTAAACATCCTTTTTCATAACTACCTTTTATATGCAATTTCCTTTCATGCTCTACGGATTTTCCCTTTATCAGTATTTAATCGAACATTTTTTTCAAAATTAATCCACTTATTAACAGAATATATACCCGCGTACAAAAAATTAACCAACCAAGGACTAAATTCTTGTTTCACTGCTTTATAAATAAATTGATAATGTAAAGATCAAAAGAAGTTTTATCCACGATACACATAATTAAAATTACTTCGAAGTATTTATTTCTAATTTACAAAATTCCATGGGATCCTACTGTTTGACTGTTATCCCGTTAAACCAATTCAATTCCCGTATAGATTTTACAATCAACGTATCGTTTTCTTGATCAGAAAAATATGTATAAATAAAAGAAATATAAATTTAAATGTAAATATAATATTTTAGACTCTAAAATTAAAAAAAAACCATGTAGTCTTTTTAATACTAAATTAAAATATCGTTTCACCAGAATACTGATTTTCAAATCCTCATTATATTGAACCGATAAAAAAATGTTTGCACAAAGAATTATTACCCTTATTACAAGGATTTTTTCAAATACTCCTCATCTTGATTTCCTCGCTACAACTAAATCTATTTTAATCGTCGGTAGTTGCAGAAAATTAAAATTACTTTGAAGTATTTATTTCTAATTTACAAACTTCCATGGTATCTTACTGTTTGACTGTTATCCTGTTAAACCAATTCAATTCCCGCATAGATTTTACGATCAACGTATCGTTCTCTTGATCAGAAAAATATGTGTAATTAAAAAAAATATAAATTTAAATGTAAATATAATATTTTAGACTCTAAAATTAAAAAAAAAACCATTTAGTCTTTTTAATACTAAATTAAAATATCGTTTCACCAGAATACTGATTTTGAAATCCTCATTATATTGAACCGATAAAAAAATGTTTGCACAAAGAATTATTACCCTTATTACAAGGATTTTTTCAAATACTCCTCACCTTGATTTCCTCGCTACAAATAAATCTATTTTAATCGTCGGTAGTTCCACTGTTAAACAAACTTTCAAACAATGCGTGGCTATTAACAAATTTCTGTCGGCCAATTTGGGCCCGGAGCCATAAAAGATTGGACAAACCCCGCTTTACGCCTCACACTCTTCCCTCATAGCTATACTCGCGATCATCCTCGAGGTCGATAATCGAGAAGACTCCTCAGCATCCTCCTATAAAGGCGCTATGACGTTCATCGAAGCCTGAGAGGGTAGTTTCTCGAGACCATCGTGACATAATTGATTGTTTCTCGTCTCCATCAACCCTGGATGCGAGCTTTTCCAGGCACTACCCGGATCCTGAAGTCGATACAGTGTCGAAATTAAACCAGGAGACGACATCGAGCAGACGAGACTCAACGAAACACTGCGAGCCTTTCATCGCCTTTTACAACCCTCCTTCCGGCGGATTTTCTGATCCGAAAGGATCATGGGAAGATTTATAGACAACCTGTCGCATACACGATGAAGAATGCAATCCTTATTTTTTACGGGACCGTCGACGGAAGCTACGCTGATAACCGAAGCTGCAGTTTCTGCTTTGTTTTAAACTTCGTGCCACTTTCGATCAGTTTATTTGTACGGAGAATGATTTCGTCTCGTTTCTCGATCTAATATGTAGTATCGTAGTTTTTAACCTCTTGGTTACTATGGGCACATATACGCGCTCAGAAATTTTGCTTCTGTGACACGGAGAGCGCATGTAAGCGCTCAACACAGTTTGGTTTTCTGACACGGAGGCCGCATACAAGCGCTTTGAATATTTTATCTATCATTATTCCGATAGATCTCATTTCAGTTAACCCTTTGACTACTGTGGCCGCCTAAAGGCGCTTAGAAATTTTGCGCTTGTGACACTGTGGGCGCCTAAAGGCGCTCGACGCAGTTTGGCTTTCTGATGCGGAGGACGCCTATAGGCGCCCTGAACATTTAAGCTTAACGTTAATATTAAATTTTTAATATGTATAGTAACGATTCGGTGCAGAATACAAATAAATAAATAATACTGTCCCAATGTAGTGAAACTCAGTTTTTCGATTATTCAAATATATTTTCCCAAAAATGTACCCCTAACAAAAAATTTCGCTGTTCTCGGCGTACGTCGCAACTGAATTCCTACCGTATGGTACGGCCGGTGCGTCTCAAAATCTACCGTAGTCAAAGGGTTAAACGAAAATATTGTACGACCGGCGCGTCTCAAAATCTGCGTAGTCAAAGGGGTAAGTAGACTACTGAAAGACACTCAAAACCTTCCATTGAACATTATTAAGACATTCATTTCCACTTTTAACCATTTCACTACGAGTGGTGACTATAGTTACCCAACGCCTGACGCTCGCTACGTACGACACGGAGAAATTATTGTTTTCCGACACGGAGGCCGCATATAAGCGCTTTCAATATTTTATCTATCACTATTCCGATAGATCGTGTAAATGAATTCTTGTAGATATTGTGAATGAATTCTTACCCGTGTGGTACGACCGGCGCGTCTCAAAATCTGCCGTAGTCGAAGGGTTAACACATTGCATGCGGGAAAGGTACTTTTACGTTTTTTGTAATGTGTCACTGGAGCGCGGGTCACGTAAAAGTACGTATTTAATAGAATATTTATGCTGAAAAGCCGGTATCGTATAAATACGATGGGCATTGTAAGTATGTATGGTGTTTTTTTTTTAATAATCATAGGATAGACATTGCGAAGATGGAAACGTGGTGTCAGGGAAGCCGAGCGGTCACGACCATTGTTAATTGTTATACGTGTGTTTATTTTATTTCTGTCTATTTCATTTTTTTTTATAAACTCAGTGTTTTATTTCTAATACCACAAATATTATGGTGTTTTCTTTTTTTTTATATGAATATGATAATGATTATAAATATATGCGAACAGATCAATTTTTAATTTTTGTTAACTCGCAAAGATTCGGATTATTTGATTCATGATTATAAATATATGCGAACAGATAAATTTTTTATTTTTTTTAACGCGTAAAGACTCGAGTTATTTAACTCATTATTATAAATACGTGTCAACAGATAAATTTTTAATTTTTGTTAACTTGCAAAGATTCGAATTATTTGACCCATGATTATAAATATGTGTCAACAGATAAATTTTTTATTTTTAATTCGCAAAGATTCGGGTTACTTGACTCATGATTATAAATATATGCGAACAGATCAATTTTTAATTTTTGTTAACTCGCAAAGATTCGGATTATTTGACTCGTGATTATTTTTACTAACTCGCAAAGGTCGCACGCGTAAGTGCGTACGCATGATAGTAAGGAAAATCTTCAAATTCCTTTATCTTAAAATAAATATCAAACATAAAAATATTTAACTAGCTCAGAGCGGTATCCAACACCCATTCTCCTCTACCACAAACTACCCTTAGATAGTTGCATCGTCAACAACACTCTTTCAGTCCACAAAATTGTCCTCGGGTAACAACCCCTAAACCACCAATAAACGCTGCAAACACTAAAATACAACCAGTTACATCCCCTAAAAACAAAAAAAAGAAGAAAGGAATTCGTACTTGCCTCGAAATAGCCAGTGTCCTCCAGAAAAAAAAAGAGGCGTTTAGCGTGGCCAGTTTTTCGCTTTCACTCTTCAGAGTTTCATTGTCTTCGCCTCTCGTCCGCGATTCTTCGCGGCAGGAAACACCTAATTGCCTTTCTCGCTTTCCGCTCTCGCGTACCACGCTTTTCTTTCGTCGTCGTTGAATTTTCATGCTCCCACCCCCCCCCCTTCCAACCTCGATTCATGCATTCATAGCTGCCTTTTCCTATTCCCGTTCTTTCTTTCTTCTTTTACGCGTTATTGCTTCAATCATTCCGCGCCGGTGATTATCTCCCGGAGCTGCACTCTCTCAGATTTTGTTAAACCGCCGTCGCAATTGCATTTGCATATTTCCTGCCATCGTGCTCTTTTTTTCTCTCTCTTTCTTTTTTGCCCGTGCATAATTCCCGCCTTTTCTACTTCCTCTTCTATTTTATCCCTTCTTTCCATCAGGGTGTTATTTACTTCTCGTTACTTCGTCGTTCTTGCAGTTTTCTGGCAAACTTTTGTCATGGAAGGTTTTCTGAACTCGACTGGATCCGCGCATCTACGTTGGCTGGATTCTTTTTATTCGCTTCTTTTTTTCTGTCCTTTTTATGCGGTATGTTCGGACGGTGTGTAAATGATTTAGATTACGTGACGCACGAAGAAAGAAAGTCTAGACCGAGTGATTGTTTCGTCTCAAATATCGCGTAACAAAAAAAGTCGCGACCTTGTATCGAAACGTGCTATACACGAGATCAAACGCGCTATAGCTAGTTTACAGAGTTCTAGTGGTAAGTGGTGACTGAGATATAATTTTAAAAGCTAGGTTGTTCTTTCGTTGATCGGAGAATTGTAAGTGGACTAGAATGTCTTGTGCCGGAACCCGCGATGCCTCGTAAGACGTGCATCGGCGGAGATGAGACACACGGATTGGTTAACAGGTTGAGTGCCACGCGCATTTTAGGTAGTTTGCCGATGGCGCCAACATGAATTTCTTATTATGCGATATACATTATGTTGAACAAAATAATATCTACATTTTCCTTGTACTAATAAAATTATTTTTGCATGTTCTGTACGGCATTAATTTCTTCGAACCATTATAGTAAACTGGTATTATTTGAAAATTTATCAGTATCGATATTTACTCTAATTATGTATTTTACAGTTGGTCGCATCGCCGGTCACCGGTGGCCCCCATGGCGCTGTAGCCAAGTCGAGTGCCGGTGACCCCCATGACAGTCAACCTGTTAAAGACATTTTTTCGAAGTAGACGAGGAAGGTGGATAACTCTATTTGATTGGTAATTTGAGAAAAAGTGAAAATGGCACCCCCAAGTCTAACGGTCACTCTCAGGTATGGTTTGCACCCTTGAGTGACGCACGCGGAAAAACCCGTGTGTCGTGGCACAATGGTGCTGTAGGTAATAACCTTGGGCAGCGCTCCGATGCTAGTAAGCAATGTTAACAATGTAAATTGAAATGAATTGGAAAGCAAGAATTCTGGCAGCCAGATGTGGGCAAAGCCATTGTAAAACCTAAATATTAGAAAGTTAAGGTGCCCGACAGCTTCCCAAGTTTATTACCGCTGCGAAAATAAATTAAATTGCTTATTCGCGATGAACGTCTATAGAGGGTGTTCAGTAAGACTGAAGAGTGATACTTATATCGATTGTTGTCGTCGAGGTAGCTCCGAATCAGGATTCTCGAGTAGTCTTCTTCATCTCTAAAATAAAAAAGGACGTTCGGACGTACTTGTGATGTACTAGGTCTGGCGACCTTTTCGCAACAGTGCCTGACGACAAAAGACGGACCCGCAATAATTGGTAACGCTAGCCGAGATTTGGAAAACGAAACGTCTAATTTGTGCAAGCCCGAGACATACACGGGCTGAACTAAACNATTAAATTGCTTATTCGCGATGAACGTCTATAGAGGGTGTTCAGTAAGACTGAAGAGTGATACTTATATCGATTGTTGTCGTCGAGGTAGCTCCGAATCAGGATTCTCGAGTAGTCTTCTTCATCTCTAAAATAAAAAAGGACGTTCGGACGTACTTGTGATGTACTAGGTCTGGCGACCTTTTCGCAACAGGGCCTGACGACAAAAGACGGACCCGCAATAATTGGTAACGCTAGCCGAGATTTGGAAAACGAAACGTCTAATTTGTGCAAGCCCGAGACATACACGGGCTGAACTAAACGTCTAATTTGTGCAAGCCCGTGACATACACGGGTTCAACCGAAATATTTGCCTTTTAATTATTTGTTTAGTCTAGCCACTGTAAATACAGTACACGTTGGGACATCCACGGAACATGAATTTGTTTAAAACAAAATTTATGCATTTTTGAAAAATTTGGAAAAATCTGAGCGTTAACCCTTTAACTGCTGGTGTTGTTTGTAACATTAATTTTATACTACTGAAGTGATATTCTATTTTTTATTGTATTAGGTTGCTCAGAAAGTTCTTGCGGGCTTTAACTGTTTCATGTAAATAAAAAGCGATTTTTTTTATTATAAAATATTTTTACTCAATGATGCATTGTCCGTGAAACAAGTGACCTTTTATTTTCAAGATTTCAACTCAACTTAATTCCATTTCAAAGCGCTGGAAGATAATTATCGTTAACACGTTGACTGCCGCGCGCATTTAGTTAAATAAAACTATTAGCAGATAAAAAGACAGACAAAAATGAGTGTCACTGTTCTTAGGAATGTCTTTGAATAGACAAAATAATAGGACTGCTAGATGTGTCCTGTGGAAATCAGAAAGTCTGGGCGCTTGAAAATATAATCAGGCATAAGTGGACGACGGTTTTTTCCTTTTTGAGAGCCCAGGTCAGTTAGTTGAAATAGAGAGTTGAATGAGTAAAGACGTTGCTAGCTAAGCCGTGAAATATAGTAAAATAATTAACAAAGACTATCTTGTTTTATTTAACTCTTTGCGGCACAGGATTTCGGATAATAAAATAGACCCATGTTGCATAGAAATTTGATTGCCTTTTAAATCGAACAAAACATAAAATGTAAGAACATAAAAAAATTATAATAATCATTTTAATTGAATTTGTTGTTATAGGGTGGGACTAAAAATGTCCCACCATGCATTACGGTGCATCAAAAAGGTGGAACACGTTTTAATTCCAGCGTGCCCCAAAGAGTTAAACCGTAACCCATATTCCAATATAAAGGGTTAAATGTTGAGCCTGAAACACTCAATCACCGAGCGTTTTTCCTCCTCCAAAATTGTATACATCACTATAGGGACATTTGTCAGTTTCGTACCTACCAGATAAATGATCTATTTCGTGCAATTCGATTTTCCAAACCGCCTCAATCTCGATCGCTTCGGATAATAGACGCTCTACCGTGCGCATCCGTTAAAAGGTTGAGAATCGCTGCTGTAAACGGTCAAACTGCATGACAATGCTTCTCAACAAGGCATCGACGAGAAAACAAGACGTCGAAGGCAGCTCGGCTCCCTGCCGAAGCGTCGACGGCCGGTTTACGCCGCATTGATAACACGGTTTGCATAAAACAGCCGTTCCATCGACGCCCCGACGATCCACGTCGAATATCGACGCTCGTGCCCCTTTCTACCGGCCTGAAATTTGTAATCTGCCCAATAAAAATGAAGTAGTAGCTGTTCGTGGTCGCGATCATCGTGAAATATGGGCCAATAATGCGATCGTCTATCATGTCGTTCCACGTCGCATTGATACGACGTACATATCTGCCACGATAGAGCGCCACGCGACCAACGAATTTCCCGGTAATCGTCCGACAAATTTCACGCTTAACGCCCGGAACACGCTATAATTTATTCGAATTTCAACACCTTCCACTCGCGTTCCGCACTGGAAATCGTCGTTCGACGCTTCGTCGCGTTTTCTGCGAAACGTGACGCGTTTTCGGATGGAAATTGTGAATTAGCTGAGGGTTGAAGGGTGACGCGTGGGTGGTAGAGATAGAGTAAAGAGGTAAAGTTGACGTGGTAGTTCGCGGATGGATAGTATTGTTTTGGAAATTTTTAGGCGCGGATGGAAATTGATGAAATGTATTTTAACTTTTTATAGCACCGTGTGACTTAGAAGTTACATACTCGTGTTGTTGACTCCCACAGTTTGCGTGGAGTCGATTATTTAGCATCAAGGATGCCAACACGTTTTATAACAATAATATTGTAGGGATTTTAGGTTGCTGGCGGGTGTCTCTATAAAGACTCAACAATGGACACTGTCTTATGAACAATAACTATTTATTAACTAATAACTATGCTCAATAATACAATACTCGTTCTCTGTTTCTCTTTACTCGACTCACTCTTCTCGACTCTCGACCCTCGACCCTTCTCCGACTCTCCTCGACTCAACTCTGACTCCACTCTGACTAACCCCTCCACGCATTTTCTCCATTCATTTATTCCCTGATTCTCTCTTCTTCTATTTCTCAATCTCAGGCATTCCCAGAAACTCCTCGGTCACACGATAATCCCTGTCACTCGGTCAAAATACACGTCTCTCGCACATCTATCGCTCGGCCCAAGCACTCGTCTCTCGCACTTCGATCACACTGTCCCAAACACTCAGACTTACCATTCCCACAATATAAATGATATATTGAGTTCAGTTGGTACAAGTTCCACAGTTGAATAGTTCACAAGTTCCAGTTCTAGTTCTAACTCACAGATTCAATGTTCAATGTTCTTATCTCCTCTCATCTCAAGTTATCCTTCTCTTGGTTATTATCTAATACTTCTTCAAATTATTTTCTAATACTCCTAATCGTAACAGAGACAGTTCTTAAATACTAAACATTCTCGTTAGGCGTGTCGTCGCCAAGAGGGTGGGAGGCATGCTATGTCCAATCAGTTAAAAATTCTGGTGTCAAGAATTCCAAAGTCAAAGGGTTAATAAAACGAAAGAAACTTTTGGACAACCTAATACTACACACGTCAAATTTAATTATCTTTCAATCCGTACGCTCGATCAATTTCACATTTTTGGGCACGAACATAACCGCGTTCCGTAATTCTTCCAAAACGAATCACCAGCGTTTCGAAACGGAAAGAAAGAAAATTAAAAACTCGAGGTCACGGAAAAATAATCAGAAACCGGTATACACAAGAGACGCTGGCAATCTGCGAGTTCTCCGCAAAGAAATTTTGCAGGAACGGGATAAAAAACGTACGGAGCACCCTCCTCGTTAATTGCAGCGTGGCGATTAACGCGCGTTGAGAATGTCCAGGGTCGAATCTACGTGCCAAGATCGCGGCGCTCGGAAAGGCTAAAAGACCGTGGACGAATCTCGCGGCTTTACTCGAGTCTCGAGGCTCCAAGTAAGTTCGAAGCTGAACGAGACTCGAGGATCAACGATTCACCGCGAAATCGCGAAAAAATCCCGTGCTCGTCGAGAGTGGCGGAGAAAAGAACCGAGGAAGAAGCCACGGACGGTTCATTTTTACTCTTTCCCTGCCGGAGAACTTCTGCCTGGCCTGCTGTAATTGCCGCAATATTTTAGAGACTTGCACGGATACCGAGAGGACGAGGGAACGTGTTTCGTTGGTGGTGTAAATTAAAANGTTGAATAGTTCACAAGTTCCAGTTCTAGTTCTAACTCACAGATTCAATGTTCAATGTTCTTATCTCCTCTCATCTCAAGTTATCCTTCTCTTGGTTATT
>SMSQ01016091.1:31408-49257 GCA_019453375.1 Ctenoplectra terminalis
TTTTTTTTTTTAGGTGTAAATAGGATGAGGAATAAAAAAGCTTGTTAGGTATGATGAACGTTTTTTATGGGGAGCTTTTGATCTACGGGAATTTTTTTTCCAAATTACGGAAAGTGATATTAAAATTTAATTTTGTTAGATGTTTTTGTTAACATTTGTAGGAATTGATATTTTTTTTTTGGTTATTTTATTTGTTAATGTTTTCAGTAACCGATCGTATTTTTTGTTTGTTTGTTTGAAATGGAAGAATTAATTCTTTTTTTTTTCTTAATGCGTTTTTAGGTCTTTTTTCTTTCTCTAAATTGATTATAAATATCGTTTTGTCCAAAGATTAATAGGCCAATAATTATTATTAATAATCCAAAGATTTAGTATAGTTTAGTTTAGTATTTATAAATATATATTATTTATAGTTTAGTATAGACATAGGAGATTTAGTATATATAAGAATAATTAAACGCAAATTATCAAATTATATTAAAATACAAATTTCTTAAAATTACTCATTAAATTGACTATAAATATTTTTTTCACCAAACGTTAATATTTAATTTTTACGATATACGAGATTTCAGTATTTAGGGGAACAACAAAATGAAAACTATAAAATTATGCGATTGCTCATAAGATTGATCATAAATATGCTTTTCACCAAACATTACAACGATAGAGAAAATTAATTATTATTATTCTCTCCCCTAATAAGCTCTCAGAGTTCCAAGCTCCAGTGCAGTTGCACCGCCTGCGAGGTTGTGTGTTAACGCAAATTTCATTTTCAATTCCATGCCGTGTACCGTTGTTAATCGTACTTCTCAATTTTTCATAATACGTTGGTTTAAAAAAAAGCTCTGAATGCACGATATACGGGCAGCTCAGGAAGCTGTTAATTTCTTTCCATTTTTTTCCTTTTTTTTTTTTTTTTTTTTAAAAAAAAAAAAAAAAAAAAAAATAAAGAAAACAATAAATGAAAAGAACAATAAAAAATGGGATCGACGTAAAACGTAATAGAAGGTTAGATGAATTATTCTGTTCATGTTGATCTTTAGTCTATAGGGATCAACGTTTCTTGATACGTTCGTATAATTAATATAGATATTAATGTAGGAATCTTAAGTAACAAATTAGAGAGAATTCTGATTAAACTCTCGACGTAAAATTAACACGTTGAGTGCCACGCGATTTTATAAGGAAATCCTCTTCAGGCCACGCGCCTGACAAACGAGTTGTAACATTTTGTGATACTTGCGAGGAACAACCATTTTTATGTTTACCCTGTTTTAATAAAATCCATTAAAATTTTATGAAAAAATGTTTAAGTATATTAATCATAAAATTTCGTATTAAATAAAAATGAAGTGGACTTTAAATAAATTTTAGATAACAAATTAAAACAATGTAAATTTTTTGGTTTTAATATCATATTTTACACTGTCAGTCACCGATGACTGACGCGGCCTGAACGGAAAGTTCAGTGTCAGTCACCGATGACTGACGTGGCACTCAACGTGTTAAAATAGTATTTAACACTAAACCTACCGACGATTAGACTATACCTGCTTGTATCAAAGAAATTACAATAATAGATACTTAAAAAAATACACAATGCTAGAGAAACAAACCTTTGACAATATATTTTACAGGAAATCACAAAAAAATATTCGAAAGTGCACGGTTAATAATTTATAAAATTTGGAGAAGAAATTACGAAACGGTCATTTGACCGCTTTGGTAGGTTTAGTGTTAACACATTGCAAGCGGGAGACTGTGATCACAGTCCGAAAAAGAACGAACGTTGAAAGCGGGCGACTGTAATCTCAGTTGCCCAATAAACTGCAATAAACTACATTCTGTGCCTTTGAAGGAACTTCCGCTTTACTTTATTTAAGAAATTTACCAGTTGTGACTAGAATTTCATTTTATCGCGCTTTACCCATTTTGAAAATGGATTTGCGCGATTTCAATTGTGACGAAAGTGAAATAATTGCTGATATGTTATCAGATGTTTCTTTTAACCCTTTGCGAACGGGACGGTTCGAAGTGAACCGTACCGTNGCCGGAACATCGTGATTTCTTCAAATCCCTTTCACACGCAAAAAATGTAGACGAGTAGTAGATTGTTTTGTAATAAATTTATGTTTATAATTTTGTACANGTATTTAACACTAAACCTACCGACGATTAGACTATACCTGCTTGTATCAAAGAAATTACAATAATAGATACTTAAAAAAATACACAATGCTAGAGAAACAAACCTTTGACAATATATTTTACAGGAAATCACAAAAAAATATTCGAAAGTGCACGGTTAATAATTTATAAAATTTGGAGAAGAAATTACGAAACGGTCATTTGACCGCTTTGGTAGGTTTAGTGTTAACACATTGCAAGCGGGAGACTGTGATCACAGTCCGAAAAAGAACGAACGTTGAAAGCGGGCGACTGTAATCTCAGTTGCCCAATAAACTGCAATAAACTACATTCTGTGCCTTTGAAGGAACTTCCGCTTTACTTTATTTAAGAAATTTACCAGTTGTGACTAGAATTTCATTTTATCGCGCTTTACCCATTTTGAAAATGGATTTGCGCGATTTCAATTGTGACGAAAGTGAAATAATTGCTGATATGTTATCAGATGTTTCTTTTAACCCTTTGCGAACGGGACGGTTCGAAGTGAACCGTACCGTGGTGCCGAGCTCCTGCCGCGATAGTCATTTAAAATTGCCAGCGCGTATTTCTCTATAACAGACAGCTTCGAAAGCGCATTTTCTTTTCAATTACTATTCAATGAATAGTATAATACTCAGAGTACTCGTTACAATATTTTTATGACTGCATACCAGAGGATTTTGGATATCAACACACACTTACTACGTTTGTTTCTTTTCTTATTTCTTTTTCATCGAGTATCTAAGGTCGCGTGCATCTTATAAAGGTATTAGTAACCACGGTTGGGTTTCTAAGTAGGATAGAACATATCTCTATAGTTGATGGTATAAGCCAATATCCTGCAGGAAGCTTAGGACCTTCTTACAGGAATCTATTTCTTGTATCATGTTTGGTAAATTCTGTTAGTCAGCTTGTATCCTCGTCGTGTTATACTCACAAGTAGAGCAGGTGACTAAGATGCTAAAATTTTTGTTTATTTCTAATATGTATATATTATACATTTATTATATGAGCCGTTTATTTTGAAAGTGGCCTAACTCGATTTTTCAATCTTTCCCGGTTACCATGGTTACATGTACAATTTCATGTTGTTTATCAGTAAAGCATTTCAGGTTGCTTATAATCCGAGCAAATACAATAATTTCATGACACCTAAGTTTTCAGAGTTAGTTGAATAATCGAACTGTGTAGTTTGAAAGTGGCCTAACTCCACTTACACTTGAATCAAGATATTTACCGTTGATAATGTCAGAAAGCAACGATGAAGGTAATTTTAATTAATTAGTATTTACAAGGTAACCTCAGTTTTTGGACAATTGCGTCAGTTGAATAACCAGTACGTTTAATTAACATAAAACTTAAAATAATATAGAATTCTGATGGACAACCAATAAACTGGTTACAAATATGTTGGGTGCGTTTTGTCAGAAATGAACCGTATAAAATTTTCTATAAGACATCAATGAATGAGAATGAAAATTTTTATGTCCTAAATTTATTACCACGTCGGGGTAGACCAAGAAAATTCCAAAATATTGTACCGACACCGCTGTATAAGAATATCAGAGAAATTACAACAGCAAAATTCAAGGACATAATGGACCTATTACGATATATACCGCCGGAACATCGTGATTTCTTCAAATCCCTTTCACACGCAAAAAATGTAGACGAGTAGTAGATTGTTTTGTAATAAATTTATGTTTATAATTTTGTACAGTATGTAGTTAACACATTGACAGCCGGCGACCTAAGAGGCATTTAAAGCCTGAGCGCCGGCAACGTATCGGCCACTTAACACTAGAACTACCGACGATTGAAGCATACTTGTTTCTACCGAAAAAATCATAATGAAAGGTATATAAAAAAATACGCATTTGCAAGGGAAACAATGCTTTGTCTACATTTTTAACAGAAGATCACGGAAAATTGGCTGAGAGATGCCATAGTCAATTTATAAAATTTCTGTAAAAATTTACGAATGGGTCATTTTGACCACTTTGGTGGTTCCAGTGTTAAATCCCAAACGCCGGCCTTATTCGGTTGTTTCTGATCACTGAGTAGCCAAAAAAAAATATTTAAAACATTATATATTTTCGTAAAATAGAACATTTTATTTACATATTCGTCATATACAATTTAACGGTAATTAAAAATAGAAACAGAATCGAAATTTTAAATTTATAATTATAGAAAAAAATACAGTTTCTCATTTCATGGTGAATTTCAGAAATCCGCGTTTTCGCGGGACCGGCTGTCAATGTGTTAAAAAATGTTTTGAATCGCATTAATTATGTTTCCGAAGTGTTTTAACACTAGAACTACCAAAGTGGTCAAAATGACCCATTCACAATTTTTTATAGAAGTTTTATAAATTGACTATGGCATCTCACAGGCAATTTTCCGCGATTTTCTGTTAAAAATGTAGACAAAGCTTTGTTTACCTTGCATTGCGTATTTTTTTATACACCGTTCATTATGATTTTTTCGATAGAAACAAGTATGCTTTAATCACCGGTAGTTCTAGTGTTAAAGATATGTAAAATAAATTCAGTATTGTTTTCTTTCAATTTGAAGCATTTTAAATTATGTTGAATGGACTTGGGCACCTTCAAATTTTATAATGAATCTGGTCGTTAATTTTTAAAGTGGCCCAACTCCATTCTTCATAAGAAAAGGCATATTATTCGCGTAACAATTGCCACTATTTTAATAGGAACTATAAATTTAACACCCTTAGATACACTTAACCAGTATGACTCATTAGTATCCTATACGTATATTTTTAAATTCATTGAAACGCAAACCTTAAATATCTCGATTTCAAGATAAATGGACTTAGGCCACTTTCAAAATAAACGGCTCATATGTGGTTTGTTGTTTCTTTTCTTATCGATAAATTTGATTTATGAATAAAAGGGTTCATACTTCGTTTAACCGTTTGAGTTCCAAGCAGCGCGATCGCGCTCTTCAGATTCTGTGTCGAAAAATGCCAGTACATTTCGAGCGCTGTGGACAACTGACGGTGCAATCACCGACTGTCGAAGTAGCGCGCTCAGATTTACTGACGCACGTGCATCGCACAGCTCCCTTTTTAAATGTAAATAATACAGATAAAACATTTTGTATTTCATCGTTATCTCGTCAATAATTTTTATCCAACAAAACTTGAAATATTTATAAACTTGCGGTACGCGTATATAATAATACAGATGCATTTCATAAAATAACGAATTACAAATTTAAAATATTTTCTGTGTTACGAACAATTTAAACGGAGAGTAACACTTATCATTTTTTTCTTCGCAGTGGATTAAGACAAGCGCTATCGCGCCGTCTGGGTCTTTTCGTACTCGTTTAGAGAAAGCGCGGTTGCGCTGTTCGGGATTTTTCGACAGTGTTTTTTCAATACTTCTTGGGACTTAAACGGTTAAACAAATCGGAAAGCTACGAAACGTGAGCGTTTTCTTACGAGGTTTGAATTTTCATTTTGCAAGGGGTCAATCGGTTTCTCGAAACGGAAAAACCAGTGGTTGGTATCCACGAGGCGGGTCGAGGACTGATTCTTTTGGGACAAAGAGGGCCAAGGGGGTAATTATCTGTTTCTCGGCTCCATTACACCTGAAGGACGAGCAAGGACCGGCGAGAAAAGCGGCGAGGCCACCGAACGTGACAGGAAATAAGAACGGGTCGAGTGGCAGCCGGAAATTACAGAGTCTACAAGTAGCGAGTGTCGACGCTGGAACTGACAATATGTACCCCTTTTGCCAAAGACGATCTCACGGCACCCGTTGTTGCGTAAATTTTAGGTGAAAAGCGGTTACACTAATACTTTGTGATCTATGTAAGAAATACAAGAAAATGAGAATTTAGTCAGAACAAAGTTTGTATTGTTTAACAAAGTTTTTGATTATCAATGTTCAAATTATGAATTTATAACAGAAGATTAATTTTCTAAATTTTTGCTATTATTTTTTCACTGTCAAATAGAAAATTCTATTTGCCTCTTGAATAATTTTCTTTTTCTTTTTAAAAAAGAATTTTATTATCAATGTTAAAATTGTGAATTTATAATAAAAGGTTAATTTTCTAAATTTTTGCTATTATTTTTTCACTGTCAAATAGAAAATTCTATTTGCCTCTTGAATAATTTTCTTTTTCTTTTTAAAAAAGAATTTTATTATCAATGTTAAAATTGTGAATTTATAATAAAAGGTTAACTTTCTAAATTTTTGCTATTATTTTTTAATGTCAAATAGAAAATTCTATTTGCCTCCTGAATAATTCTATCATTGAAGTTATTCCATTATTATGTAGTTTTATCTGTTTTTAGTTACCATAGTTGTTCTTCTACCAAATTAATATTTTTTTAATATCTTTTTTATGCAACTTTTATTATTAACCCATTTGCATTCGTAAGTTTCGTTTGTTTTGTTTTGTGCAGTTGCGCGACCTCACTAGCGCACGTGTAATACGCATTCTATTTATTTTTGTGCGGGTGCAGACGATTTATAGGTTTTCCGGTCGCTTGCTTCCGACCAATCAGCGGTCGGGAAAAGGGCCAAGAGTCGAGCGTCGCTTCTTGAGTTTCTCCCAACTTCTTCAAATAGTTACATAGTTTAGATTTTATATCATTTGCTTATTACTGTATTATTGTATTTCATTGGTGTACCATTTTAAAGCGGATCTTGGTGTTTTACGATTTTTAAAATGTTTTGAAAATGGTTCTTTTTCTCATAATTATCGAATTTTTGAAACTTTAATTTTTATATTTATTAACCCTAGAACCAACACTAGAACGCTTAAATTATAAATTACACTAATTATACGAAGAAATACCTAATGCAAGGGAGACAAATCTTTATTCGTATTTTTTTACAGAAAATTATGAAAAATCCTTAAAAATGAATCACAGTAAATTTATCAAATTTCTACAAGAAATTGTCCATTGATCATTTTTACCACTTTGCTTTTTTCTAAATAATCATGGAAAATTTCTAAAAATATATCACAGTAAATTTATAAAATTTCTACAAGAAATTCTCAATTGATAATTTTTACCACTTTGGTTTTTTTTATAGAAAATTATGATAAATCCCTAAAAATATATCACAGTAAATTTATAAAATTTCTACAAGAAGTTATCCATTGATCATTTTCATCACTTTCCTTTTTTTTTTACAAAAAATTATAGAAAATCTCTAAAAATGTATAAAAGTAAATTTATTAAATTTCTACAAAAAATTATCAATTTCTCATTTTTACCACTGTTTTTTTTTCCTAAAAAATCATGGAAAATCTGTAAAAGTGTATCTCAGTAAATTTATTAAATTTCTGCAAGAAATTATCAATTTCTCATTTTTACCACTGTTTTTTTTTTCCTAAAAAATCATGGAAAATCTGTAAAAGTGTATCTCAGTAAATTTATAAAATTCCTACAAAAATCAATTCATCATTTTTACCACTTTAATAGTCCTACTATTAGAAACTAATTTTTATCATAATCATTAATTCTGAAATTAATTAAAATATACACACAAATAGAATAAAAAAGACGAGTCAATTATCCAAGTAACTAAACGTCCATACGTTACTTACCCATCGCAGAATACATTTAGATACCAAACTGAATATAAACGTCAAACAGAACGTCGACAGTCACCATCAATCATACGGAACATATTCAAACGTTTCACAAAATGACGTTGACATTGATGAAAAAATGGTACTTAATCAGACGTCAATCAAAATATGATTAGCCACCATGGAACACGCATTATTGGCGCAACGCAAGATGTGGATACATTCAGACATTTAACAGGATATAATCAGACGTCAAGCAGGACATAGTCATGCATCATCAATCACACAAAGCACACGATTAGGGCATACACATGCTCGAGATAGAACACTGCATTACGATCGACGTTTAGATTATCTATTATCTACATACTATCTAAAATGCAATTAATAACAAAAATTGCAATAGAATATTTAATTAAAATATTTCAAGGAAAACTTCAATGAAAATTTCAATGAAAATTGCTGCTTCGATAGTGTTCGGTAGGGTAATTAAGCTGTAAGACGGCTGAACGATTCAAACAGCTGCGTCCCAGATTGTCCCGAAAATCGCGCTTATAGTTTGCCGTTCGACTCTGAATCGGTTCGAAAAGTAATTCGTTTATGAAGCTGTTTCGAGCGTACAAGGGGTTGATGATGAACCTCCTGTACGTGTGCAACCGTAATCTCGCGAACTTACTGGCGCTGCACCTCCAATGTTAAATTAATGACAATGGAGTCTATTTTTCTTTACGACGTGGAAGAATTTGATCAACTCAATAATCAAACTTAACACAACAATTTATTTGAGTTCAGTACAAGAAAGAGTTCCGATACGGCAAGGTAAGAGTACAGTAATGTTGTTGGTGTAATGAAAAAATAGTAATAACCTGGTCTTTGGCAATTTTGTTCGCTTCTTATAACTGACCCTGTGTGGGTAGAGTTCATTACGTTTTCCGGGGTCTTCAGCGCCATTGGTGGAGCATTGCCACCTCTCTGAGTTGTGCCAATTGGGGCACACCCCCAACCCCATGTCAGGAGTAGGAAGAATTTTCACTCGTGCCATAAATTAAAAGTCCCAAGGACTACGCAGGAAAGGCCACTCCGAAGTGTCAACCAGATGGCTGGTTGAGCGACCCTCTCGAGCCTTGCCTATCCTTGGGACCCAACAACGGCATTCGAGAGAGTTCCCTCGGACACCCATCTTGACGTCCGAGCGTGAACAGATAGCTACATTTGAGTGGTTAACAATCTAGAAAATTTATCCTGTAAACCTTCGTGAATGTAAAGATTCCGTTTTGTAAAAAAAAAAAAAAAAAAGAATACTCATTATTATTATACATCGGAATACGACAAATGTATGGGTAGCAAATTATACTCGCGATGTTCGTTTATCGCGAAGAGCGGGAAGGTCGTAAGATAAGTCTGGACGAAGACCGTTCCTCGGTCGAATATACGCTCGATAGCAATTTTTAGCTCGGACGGAGGGAAGATTAGTCGCCGGTGATGAGATTTTATGGCGGATACGACGGGAGAACATTGTTGCTCGTCTTTTGAAGCGGCAGCTTCGATAGATCCTGTGCTCGAGGCGGGGAATTAACTGTCGGGAAAATATGGTTCGAAGGATGCGACAACGATTGTCGATCAGCCAAATGTTCTTCAAATTATTACAGAGAGAATCAGGGGCTGAAACTATCAGGAGCTGAAATTGAAGAAAAATAAAAAAAAGGATTCACCCGTGTTCTTAGTCCTTCGAGCGATGGGAACTTGAGCTGAGAAAATACGATGGTTAATCGCTTCGTTGTCTTTGTTCTTATGGGAGTATTATTAAGTGTTGGATTCATTCACATTGTGTTCATATTTTCGGAACACTTGTTCTGAAAAGAAAATGCTTCTTGGCAGGTGCTTCCTAAAATATCGGACGAAACAAAATTACAAGGCTTAAGATTTAATATCAGATTCTGTATAATGTAAAAATACATAAAATAGTTATAATACTGGAACAAAATAGTGTAGGAATGTTGGGTTGGCGCAAATAAAGTTCACTCAGTTATAGAATATATCAAAGTCTTTAACACTACCGATGTTACATCCACTCGTCTTTCACGCTTCGTTCTTTCACTCTCTAGACTCTCACCTGGACTAACTATTCTCAATCCTTGTACACACATTTTCGCTCACCATGTATTCCAACATTCTCTCTTTTCTCGTTTCCTAATCTCTCTCACTCGATCCAAACACTCTTCTTTCGCATCTCTATCGCACTGTCCCTAAATACTCTTCATTCTCACATCTATCGCACTGTTCCAAACACTCTTCTTTCACAGCTCTATCGCATTGTACCCAAACACTCCTCATCCTCNCCCAAACAATCTTCTTTCACAGCTCTATCGCATTGTACCCAAACACTTCTCATTCTCATATCTATCGCACTGTTCCAAACATTCATTCCCGGCTCACGATTCCCGCAATAGTTGCATTCGTCGTCGCCATTAGAATTGCTGCATTTAATCCAACCGGCGAGTGAGAGTCGCCTCTCGAGTGCAAAGGGTTAACCGTGTAATAGCGGGAGTAGTTTCAGAAGTATTGGGAAATATATATGTTTCGTTCAAATTTGGGGGCTGTTTTCACCCTCCAAATATGAATGATTNACGATTCCCGCAATAGTTGCATTCGTCGTCGCCATTAGAATTGCTGCATTTAATCCAAGCGGCGAGTGAGAGTCGCCTCTCGAGTGCAAAGGGTTAACCGTGTAATAGCGGGAGTAGTTTCAGAAGTATTGGGAAATATATATTTTTCGTTCAAATTTGGGGGCTGTTTTCACCCTCCAAATATGAATGATTGCAGCTAAAAGAAAAATACCTGTCAAATATTTTTTGAAACACTATATTTTTTTCAAGCGCTATATTTTTTTCAAGCACTATATTTTTTCAAATACTATACAGGGTATTTCACTTAAGTAGTGANTGCAGCTAAAAGAAAAATACCTGTCAAATATTTTTTGAAACACTATATTTTTTCAAATACTATACAGGGTATTTCACTTAAGTAGTGAAAGTGTAGTACTTCAGTGCTATACTTCTGCAGTACTTCAGTACGCGTTCAAATATATATATTTATAAATTTCACTAAAATCGGCGTGTTACACTTAACCCTCTATAGCCCGAATTTTGTCTGCTTATCTGAGAAAAAATTACCATTGCTTACAGTTTTTCACTTAGATTTGAAAATTTTTAAACTAATATATTTAAATAATTGCTATAGATGGAGGTCATGGTGCCGCTACGGTAATACAGTAATCAAATTCACTAGAACAAGTTCAGTGACAACTAAATACTTAATATAATATAACACTAAATACTTCACAGTGACAACTAAATAAAACAAACTTTTTAAAATATAGATACACTAATTTGTAACTTTTAAGTCACAAGGCCCCATAGAGGGTTAAACAACGTCACCTGTTACAAAAAAGTTCGAATTTGCTTCACATAATAACTCGGTATTATATCAGAACTAATAAACCACCACTTAATGGTCCGATCATACACTTCCATTTCCCCCCGACTTACTTCCGAGCTCCCCCATCCAACCGTTACTAAATTCCCGCAACACGATCACATCGAAGACACAACCGACCCCTGACAAACTAAAACGACTCCTCGGTGGCGATCGTCCGTCAGCCAATAAGCTCTTCTTCCGATCTCCGGCTCTCTTTCTATTATATTTCCAGCGCGTCTCGCTGGCAATTTTCTATGTAGCCCCAGCAGAGGGTGGCAGAGGGGTGGTCTGCGGTGATCGGGTAGCACGAAACACGTGAGAGGCGAGCCGATAGTTGGCTTAGTGACAGACTCCAATCTCCGGCTACTCTTTCGAAGACACCTCTGTCGAGGTTGGTCGCCACACCCTCTCACACCCTCTCGTACCCTCTCACACCCTCTCACGCTCTCTCACACCCTCGCACACCCTCTTCCTTGCTACCGATTCTTTCTTTTCTGCTGGGGTTACGGGGCTCTTTTCTTAAATGGCGAGGAACGATAAGGAGGAGGACCGTTTGATGAATCGGCGCGGAACTACGTCCGGCATACGTAAACTCCCAGGGGGGTGGTTTGTGGGAGGGGGGATGAATGATGCCCTCCGTCTGGGTGAGAATGCCGAGGAAAGCAAACTCACCGTGTCGCTTGGAAACACTTGGAAGTGATTACAGGAGAGAAGTCTCTAGTTGGTGCTGCGGCGCGGACACTCGAGAGGCCAGTTCGCTGACGCGAATTGCTGGTGGGAATGGGGTTGTGCCAGGTGCGATTGAAATGGGTGACGTTAGGGTTGGCATACTGTGGGGATATTAATAAGTGCAGTTTTCGATGGTTATATACAATACCGCTCGTAAGTATTCGAATACTGATAAGTGTGTCAGCTCGATCAATTACTGTTGATTTCGGTACATGAATATTACCGGAACATGTAAATTAGTGGCGATTTAATAACTGAAAGTAATATTTACTATTTTCTTGAGCAATCGACACATTGTAAATTGAAATTATCTATTAACCCCTTGGGTACATTTGACGTCTCGGACACGTCATTCACTTTTTTCCCCTAGCAGCGGATGACGCGTTTAAGACGTCAAACAAAAAATTAACATAATATGTTTCGGACGCCAATAGGCGCCAACAGTACCGGGAAGCCAACATGTTTCGGACGCCAATAGGCGTCAACGGTAGTCAAAGGGTTAAGAATAATTTTGTATTCTAAATTATCTAGTGGGAATTAACATCTAGAGTGAGATACTTATGGAGAGCGGCTAGTCGCCCGTAGTATCACAGTGGCATCTCATGGAGGGCGACTGTAGTCGCCCGTAGTAGCGAAAGGGTTAACCCTCTATGGCTTTGTGTGACCTAAAAGTTACAAACTAATGTATATATGTCTTAAAAAATTTATTTTATTCAGTTATCAGTGTAAAATTAAATTTGATTACTGTGTTACCGTAGCGACACATAGTGATACCACGATCCATCTATAGAAATTGTTAATTCAAAAATTTTCAAATCGAAGTGAAAAACTGTAATCAATCGTAATTTTTTCTCTGATTAGGAAACAAAATTCGGGCTATAGAGGGTTAATAAAGATTAACCAATAGTGTATTAAAATGAAATACGCGACTCGTGAAAGGACACTGCTTGAATCAACCATGATACAAGAACGTCATTTTTTAATCCATAGGTTAGCAATTAAATAACCCAAATATAAAAACTTTGGCAGTTACTTTGACTGGACTCGATATTCCATGATTGTACAAAGTTAACCCTCCGTAGTCCGATTTTTGTCCGCTGATCGGAGAAAAATTGTAACGGATCATGGATTCTCTTTTGGACTAATGATTCGTACAAATGGATGGAGGTGAAGAAGAGGTAGCTGCCACCATCGATAGTTTCCGATAGTTTTGTCCTGTACTATCGATAACTGTCAATAGTTCTGGATAGTCTAGAGTGAGGGGAATAGTATAAGCGTCGCTACTATCGTTAGTCACGGTTATCGATAGTTTTCGTACGTCGTTATCCATGTTTTGCAAATATCATTTGCAAAACAATCCATCATTTTTCGTAATTGTGATCGGATATTGCTAATGAGACGTGAATCAGTTTTAACACTAGTCAAAATGACTGGTTCATAATTTATTATAGAAATTTTATAAATTTACAACGATGTATTTTGGGGGATTTTCTACGACTTTTTGTAAAAAATATGTACAAAAAATTGTTACCTTTATTATAGATACTTTTTCAAATATTTATTTTATTTCTTTGATACGAATAAGTCTACTTTAATCGCCGGTAGTACCAGTGTTAAATATTATTGCGTTGCAAACAGACTGTTGCTGTTAATTATCTTTGTGGAGTTTAAAAGAAGATTGGAAGATTCTGTATACTAATATTTTCAATCTAAAAATGATCTGCAGAAAGAATCGTTTTTAAATAACGATAACGATACAGACGAAATTATGGACTTTTCGAGCGATGAATTTGTAGAATGAATATTAACAAGTCGAGGTCGTTGGAACTTATTTATTAATACTTCCGATAGTGAATGAATTAGTAAGAAGTAAAGTAAATATTTTTATTACAATTTTAATTATTAATTATAAATTGATTATAAATTATTAAATTATAAAAATAACAATAAATTGGTATTTTCATTTTTTCTTTTTTTGTATCTTTAAATACACATATTATTTCTTTTGATAAGCATTTACTTACTTTGAACTGCAGTTTCATTGTGCATATATTTACAATAGGTAAATGTATAGATTTACTTTTCTAATAAACAAATCATAAACCATGTTAAAATGTTAAATCTATATTACGCGTAATACGGGACGATTTATCGCGCTGTACGAATACCGGTCGCAATTTCTTTCGTCGCGTTATACGAATTCACGTTTTAGGGGACCGCGTTATACCGGAGTGTACTGTATTTAGATCTGCAAAAAAAATTGATTTTAAANACCGGCTGTCAATGTGTTAAAAAATGTTTTGAATCGCATTAATTATGTTTCCGAAGTGTTTTAACACTAGAACTANAAAGGCAAATAAAGGGCTTTCGTAGCGAAAGGGTTAAATAAAAGGTTAATAATTTCTATGCCCTTCGAATCAGACCCCGTTTACAGTTTCTTAAAATTATTTTAAAATATGCGGAATTTTTCTGTTTGTATAGTTGTAAGGAGCAACGGAGCGTGTAAATTTTGCCTCAATATCAAATACACGTTTCTGGAACCAAATTCTCCGATACCAGTTGGAACAGGGACCAATAGTTTGAACAAAGAGTTTAAATAATACTTTAGACCGACGGTACGATGAAACAAACCGGTGAACGTGCTCTTCTCGCCACTTGCTAAAAACTACAACTTGTAACGGCTTTTGTTTCCCGCGACCGTAAATACAAGGTGGAAAAATATCGAGAACGGGTCACTCGTCCACATTCGTCAGCGAGCGTATCGAAAGGCGAGTTCTCGCTTCTATTTTCTTCTCGCTTGTTCCGGAACGCAGCAATTTAACGATATCGCTCGTTACTCGAGTCTTGCGTGAGACCGTGCCACCACTCATAGTTGTTTGCTAATCTGTAAGAAGTCTGTGTAATACGAGTTACTTTTTGCTAATAAATTCTTTCACCTGTCTGATTAAATAGGTTCTTGTACTACTTGTTGATCTTAATATTGATGTTTAATTTTTTTTTTTATGCTGTTTCGTTGATTAAAATGTGCACGATCCTTTTTTAGTACGATATACTACGAATTTTTTTTACTTACAAGCTTTCTTTTAAGTTAAATAAAAATGTTATCGGGATAAGAAAGTTTAATGATCATAAATTTCGTAATTTTGTGAATTCTGTCAGTTGTCTGATCGAATATGTTCTTATACTACTTACTAATCTTAAAATTCGCCTACAATTTTTTTTTTTATGCTGTTTCGTTGTTTAAATTGTGCACGATCCTTTTTTAGTACGATGTACTACGAATTTTTTTTACTTACAAGCTTTCTTTTAAGTTAAATAAAAATGTTATCGGGATAAGAAAGTTTAATGATCATAAATTTCGTAATTTTGTGAATTCTGCCAGTTGTCTGATCGAATACGTTCTTATACTGCTTATTGATCTTAATATTGATTTGTAATACTTGTGTACGTCCCTTTTTTTTTTAAATTAAAATAGGTATGATTCCTTTTTGTTTATATAACTTCAGTCATAGTTATACAAATTTTTTAAAAGTTTCAAATTTTTGTTAAATCACAAAATTATTATTAAGATAAAATAGTCGAGCGAACATATATTTTCTTATTTCAATAGATTCTGTTACTTGTCTAGTCGTATATGTTCCTATACTACTTATTGATTCTCGCATTGATTTCTAATAGTTTTGTACGTTCTTTATTTAATTAACATATGTAAGACCCTTTTTCATTTATGTCATTTCAATCGTAGCTATACAAATTTTTAAAAAATTTCTAACTTTTGTTACGTTACAAAATATGCTATCATAAGATTGTTTTGTTGAGAATTTATTGAGAGTTTAATGAACACATATTTTTTGCTTCAGTGAATTCTACAGCTTGTCTGACCAACCACGTTCCTATACTACTTGGTGTTTTACATGTTGGTGAGCAATATTTTTTATATCATATGATTAATTAAAATATATATAATTCTCATTTGTCTCTATCATTTCATCATTTCAAGCGTAAATAATTAAAAAATATAATAAATCTTTATTGCCTTATAAAAAATGAAAACGAGATAATGCAATTGAATATACATAATATATGGCTGCTTCAGACTGATAATGGAACAAATAAAAAAATATTTAATTTTCCTTTATTAATCACAAGGTCTACATTATATTTCAACTTTGATCAAATTTACATTTTTTAGAAAAACTACAATAATTAATTAATAATAATATATAATAATTAACACGACCTGCGTTTGGTATTTTCAAAAATATAAATTTTAAAAACCTTCTCTAAAATTTACATTTTTTAAGTTATACTTCTATCAATGTCAACCTGTGATATTATATTTTCCTATATTAGTGAGTGCTGTTGATCGTCTGACCAGACACGCCCCTATACTACTTCCCCGTAGATCCTACATTATCTTGCATAATATTTTCATTTTTTTTTATTACAAAAATTTGTGATAACTCACATCAGCATGTATCATATCTATTCTAATTGTTATAATACACGCTACTTTCAATTTTCAAGTGATTCTACCTGTATACCAGTCACTTACCTTGGCTGACTCTGTACCTGCCTATTCCACTTAGTTATCCATCAAACTTATTCCGTTCATTTGCCGTCATACCAATACCAGATTTTACATTATTCGTATTTCAAAGGATAGATCCTGTAATATAAGCTTCCTTAATTGCTTTCGTATACTCTCTTTGAAACCAGTTTTTTTTACATTGTGTTTCTTGAAGATTTGATCTTCCAATAAGTGGTTTAACTTCACCAAGAGTTTTCAAGGGGTTTTGTAATTGGATCAGATCCCTTTCATGCCATCACTTTTATATCGCGAGAATATAGCCTTTTATCGAGGAAGACAGATATCGAAAATGCATTTGCGTGATTGAAAGGGCGTAATGCAAGCCGACACGAAACACCTTTTCGTTTCTGTGAAACTTGCATGATCGGGGCCCTTAAAGACGGCCGTGTGAGGAAGACAATCGCGTGACAGACTACTCTTACGCTTCCAATTCATCTCTCGGCCCAGACAGTCGTTCTTTCGGCACATTTGCCACGACCACTTCGTTCAAACGTCCATTCAACTACGATTGCACGCTTTTACGTTGTTGGTCGTTGACTTATACTACTGGAAAAAATTCTAATAGAACGTAAACTTTGTGTTTCTCGAGTTTCAGTATTATTTTTATATTAATTACGATAATTAGGGAAACTTAGTATTGGTTCTTGAAAAAAAAAAAAAAAATTGTGTTCCTTTTTTTAATATAATTTAAATTGTTAGGTCTGTAATATGGAATTGAATAATTGAAGAGTTTTCTGGAGAATGGACAATTTTGTTTTTTTTTGTTTTTTTAATATGTACATTGAAATATATAAAATAGTTTAAAAAAATTGTTGTTCACATAAAATGTAAGATATTAGTTTATTTTTTATAACAGTACTATCTCGAAAATTAATTAACATATTTTAACGAATGTATGAGGTCTTTTCTCATAAATCGAACCAATTGATGTGATTTAATAATAATTCATTAATATACTATTATTTAAAAAAATAAATATATCTACACTTGTATTTATATATTTACAGAAAAAATAAACATGTAACAGTTTAACTAATTGACTAGAATTCGATGCCACAATTAAAGGTTATTTAAATTTTATTTGAAAAATTGTCAATCTTTGAAGCGTTATAATTTCTCAAAAAAAAATTTTACAATAATTTTCGTGAGAATATTTTAAACTGCAATGTTTTCATTTTCGACTTTCTAACTCGATTTTTTTCAGTCGTACTTTTGCAATAGAAAAGAAAATAATNTAGGTCTGTAATATGGAATTGAATAATTGAAGAGTTTTCTGGAGAATGGACAATTTTGTTTTTTT